>CAUYPK010049630.1:0-16336 GCA_963574355.1 Loris lydekkerianus | reverse complement strand
TTTCAGCAGAGAGATCTGCAGTCATTCTAATACTCTTGCCTTTGTACGTAATGGTTTTCTTTTGCCTGTCTGCTTTGAGAATCTTCTCCTTCATATTAACTTTAGTGAAACTAATTATGATATGCCTGGGGGATGACTTATTGGGGTTGAATCGTGCTGGGGTTCTGAAGCTGTCTGCTATCTGAATTTCAAAATCTCTAGGTATGCCTGGAAATTTTTCTTTCATAATTTCATGCAGAAGGGCTTCTGTGCCCATTGTGGCCACTTCATTGTTCTCTGGAATCCCAATTATTCGTATGTTGGTCTTGTTTGAATTATCCGAGAGCTCTCTGAGAGAATGATCTGTTTTTCTCTCCATTTCTCTTCCTCTTTGAGAGCTTGGGGGCGTTCAAAGGCTTTCTCTTCAACGTCAGAAATCCTTTCTTCTGTTTGCTTCCTTCTGTTGCTGAGAAATTCTACTGTATTTTTCATATCTTTGAGAGCTGCATATTCTTGCTTCAGTGTGTCTAAGTCTTTGGTGGTTTTGTCTTTAAATTTATTAAATTCTTGAGACAACTTTTGAATTTCTCCTCAAATTCCTAATTCCATTTTATTAATCTTGTCTGCAATCCAAATTCTGAATTCAATTTCTGACATCTCAGCCAGTTGTTTATGAATTTGATCTTCAATTACATCTGCCGTATCTTTTCTTGGGGGGTTGATCTATTCTGGTTATTCATGTTACCAGAGTTTTTCCACTGATTACGCCCATGGTTATTTTACTTCCTTTGATTTTTCCCCTGGGGCTTTATCGAGGGCCCGTACAGTGTTGTGGCCTTAGAAACTGGGACCATGTCTGGTGTGGTGGTTCTCTGTGGTTCTGTCTTGTTTTCAGCTGGTTTCGACTCGACTCTAGTGTAACATTTACTCTGGGTTGAAGTCTCAGCTGCAGGGAAAAACCAGTGGTTAAGTCACCCCACCCACCCACCTCTGGCCCCAATTAGAAAAGGAAAATCAAACCTTCCTACAACTGCACACCCAGGGCACCGCCTGAAAAGTCCTCAGTCTATTGGTTCAGTTCAGAAGGTCCAAATCAATTGTCTCAATCGGCAGTTCTCTCGGGTGGGAGAGTTCAAGAGGTCACTGGGGACTGGATCTCAGGGGTCTGGTGACTTCTCTGATATGGCTTACTCCAGTGCTGTGTGGAGTCAGGAGGAGGCACCTGGCAAATAGATCAGTCTGGGAAGGTTGATGTCTCCTTCCCCTCTTTGCCACTTTGTCGGACCCAGTCACTGGTATCTCTGCAGATGGCTGACCCAGTTGCCTGCAGTGAACAGATACTCCAGGGGCTTGTACCTGCCTGAATCGCACGGAAATTTGCTAGTCCTCTGCAGTCTGCCACTATCTAGCATGAGGAGGTGAACCTGACATTCTTGGGTGCTTGATGAAGGTGGGGGGGGTGTTCACTCAGACTTAGCCCCACCCCTGGTTGATGTTGCTAACAGAACAGAACAGGACATGACAACTTTGTTGGATTCTGTCTCTGTTTCTGCTAAAAACGCCTGCAGAAAACAGGCTGTTCTGATTTCAAATGTCTTTGCTGCTGGAGGTTTGTATTCGATTACTTCTCTGAGTAGGCCCTGACCTGGAAGCTTTCCAGGTTTGTGAGCAGTGTCAGGCAAATCCTTTACTCATGGGTGGCCTCCTCTGGTTACCCAGGGAGACAGGGGGTGTGGCTTCAGAATATCTAGAAGTAAGCCATTTTGTTGTTAAAAAAAAAAATGGCTGTCAATCAACCTCTAGGAACTGCCACTCTGGTGTGGGCACCCAGCCGACCCTTCACTGACCAGCTGCAGTTTATGCTCTGTCCACACCTTTCGAGAGATCACCCACAAATCCGGACTCCTGGGGGAAAGGCCTCCATATCTGAGAGTGTGGGCGAAGGAGAGTGCTCCATGGCCAGAGCTTCAGCTCACACAGTTTTGTGCCTGGCCACACCACTGCCAGAAGACAGCTGCTGCTCCATGTCTCTGGGAACCGCCATTCTGAAGTGGTTCCCTTCTAGCCGACCATCATCTCCTCGCTTTTGCGCCCCAGAGACAGAGCAGCTCAGGCACTGAGCACCCCACAAGAGGTCACCCAACAATCCAGACTTCTGGGTGGCAGGCCCCCAGATCCCTGAGTGGGAGTGGGAGGGAGTGCTGGGAGCTCAGCACTGGAAACACTCACTCAGTTTTGTTCCTGACCATATTGCTGCCCAAGGAGGGCTGCTGCACCACACTGCAGGGAAGTGCCGGTGAGATGTGACTCCCCCTCAGCCAAGTGCCCTCTCCTCGCTTGCATGCCTCAGTGTAAGCGACTGGGGGCACTGTCCGCTCACCTGGAGGAGTCACCCAAGAAGGCCCCCAGACCCCCGAGTAAGAGTGGGGAGAGAGTGCTGGGAGCTCAGCGCTTCAAACGGGGAAGCTACAGTTTCACTCAGTTTTATGCCTGGCCGTATTGCTGCTCAAAGAGGGCTGGTGCACCCCGCCACAGGGAAGTGCCACAGGGAAGTGCCGCCATGGCGTGACTCCCCCTCAGCCATGTGCTCCTCACTCCCGTTCCTCAGAGTCAGCGCTGACAAGTCACAACTCGGGCTCTTTCCATACCCCTTGATAAATCACCCAAGAATCCGAACTCCTAGGGGACAGACCTCCAGACCTCCGTGTGAGTGGAGGGGAGGGCTGGGTTGCCAGCAAAGATATTTAAAGTTTTATACAGTTTTATCCCTGGCAGGGGAGCACCATGGCATCCTAGTAGGGGAGGTAGGTCCAGTTTTTAGAAGGTCACTCCCGTGAAGTGAAGTGGGAGGGCCTTTAATTTCTGCCCTTTTGTTTGTGGGGAAATTAAGCCAGTTTTGTGGGGGAGGGGGGACTCCCGTCCGCTTGGTGATGGATTTTGTACATTTTGTTTGCATCCTTGTGGTCTCAGCTCACCTCAGCGGTGTTGATGTGCATTCTTCAACCTTCTCTCTTGGTACAGCTCAAATCCTCCAGGTTACTTACTAAATTTTTGTCCCTTAACTCTCCTGGACGGGAGCCTCTGTGGAAAGCTGGCTTCAGTCCGCCATCTTGTCTCCTCCCCGCATGGCAAATTCTTGAAAGGTGAAGTGGAACTCTTGAGAGGGAGTTTCAGACCCAGGATTTTGGTGGAATCCATCTGAGTTTCTTCAGAGCCCTCAAGTGGAGTTCAGGAAATTACAGGGCCTGGAATGTCTCAGGGTGCACCTCACCTTAATTTCTGCCCTCTCCAGGAGGAGTCGCAGGGAGTTGGACACTGCAGCTAGCAAGATCTCACTGGGGCCTCCAAATGCTGTACCCAATGCAAGTGGAATTATAGAGAAAATGCCAGCACACTGTTTCAATTGAGTATGAGTTCCTTTATCAGCTGGATGACCAAGAAAGGTTCACATCTGAAAATTCTCTGCACCAAAAGGGAGGCTCCATGATGGCAGACTAGAGACATTTCTTCATCAGCTGATGTCAATAAAATTGATGAGCAGCATCTCTAGGTGCCTCCATCTGGATTGTCCTTCCAGACTACAGTGGCCACAGCCCCCCGCGGTTCACCTGCACCTTCCCCGCCTCCGCCTTTAGCAGCCCCGCTCCACCACCACCGCTGCTGCCACCAGCTTCTCCTCCTCCCCCCGTGTACCTGCCCTATATTTCAGTTTTAATATTTTATCTTTTTTTCTCTTTTCTGACCAATCGTATTTATCTTTTTCTGTGGAAGTAAGTCATAGAAATGTTTCAAAACTTGCCCTCTACTCAGCCAATTTATCTTTATGTTGAGTTTGATAGTGTCAATGCAAATTGTATTCTTTGAACACAGACACTATATTCTGGCATATCAAACACAGCTCTTTCCTTGTACTGCATGAAAAAGTAATCGTAAGTCCATTGTTCTTTGAATATACTACACTCTGATTCAATTTTCTCTTTCTTGATATCATTGTTTCCTAGGAATTCCAAATTGCTATTAGTAAAATACCAATATATATATATACAGTGCTCCAAAAACCATATACCAGCAGTAACTTTGCCCACACAGAGACATATAGACTGCACTGCCCATCAATGCAGCCTGATCAGTGCTTTTTAATGCAGTCTGATCAGTGTCCACCAATGCAGCCTTGCCAGTCCACATCATTTCAGCCTTGCCAGTGCTCGTTTGGTGGAATGAGCTTTTACCTCAGGCTCACACTGGTGTGGTGGAGGAACAGGCTCTAATACAGTGTTAGAAATAATATAAATGTAACTGAAAATATGGATAGTAAAAATAATGAATGAAATTGCTGAGAAAGTGGAAAATAACCAAAAGAAAATCCAAAAACAGAAACAAAAACAAACAAGGGATTAAAGACATGAAGAATATAAAAAGGGTACAATAGACCTTAAAAAATTCAAGTAGTCAATCAGGATACTTAAAGATTTAGTATAAGATATAAATAACAGATTAGAACATGGAGAAGAAAGAATTTCTAAGGTAGAGGACAAAGCTCTTGAGCTATCACAGGTGGTTAAAGAGACAGAAAAAAAGACATAGAGAAAGCAGAACATTCACAGACAGAATTATGAGACTTTATGAAGTGTTCAAATACACAAATTATAGGTACCCAATAAGGGAAAGAAGAATGCCCCAGAGTAATGGAAGCCCTCCTAGAGGATATCAAAAATAAAAATTTCCCAACTATCATCAAAGATTCTGACAAACTTCTGTCAGAGGAATATCAATCCCCAAGTCATCTCAATTCAAGCGAAGCATCTCCAAGACCCATTGTCATAAACTTGTCCAAAGTCAAGACAAAATAAAAAATTCTGCAAGCAGAGAGGAGTAAGTGCCATTTGACATAAAGGTGAAGACCTATCAGAGTGAAAGAATTTCTCAAATAATTTTTTTCACGCCTGAAGAGAATGATCACTTACCTGTAAGATTCTTAAACAAAACAATTTTCAGCACAAATTTCTATATCTTGCTAAGTTAAGCTTTAAAATTGATGGAGAAATCAAATCTTTTTTTTTTGGGGGGGGCAGGGCTTGGTTTGAACCCACCACCTCTGGCACAGGGGGCCAGCACCCTACCCTTTTGAGCCACAGGCGTCACCCTGAGAAATCAAATCTTTCAACAATATGCAAACACTAAGGAAGTTTGCCACAACAATACCAGCTGTATGGGAAATAATTAGACCTATTCTCCACACTGATCATCACAATGGACCATCAGCAAACTAAATACCCAGAAATTAAAGGACAAAACCTCACTTCCACAACAATGTAAAAAATAAAACTAAGCAATGAATTTTCACAAAATGAGATAAATAGAAATCCACCATAATTATCAATTCTTTCAATAAATGTTAATGGCTTTAATTGCCCACTGAATATGCACAGGCTAGCTGACTGGAAAAGCAACCACAAGCCATACATATGCTGTCTATAGGAAACACACCTAGTCTCGAAATACAAAGTAAGACCAGGGTGAAGGGATTGAAAACAATATTTTAGGGAAATGAAAGGAGGGGTCACAATCTTATTTTCAGATACAAGTGGATTTAAAGCAACTAAAGTCAATAAGACAGGAGGTGGAGTATGATGGAGGACGGGAAAGATGTATATCTCAGCTCTCCTGGAACATATGGGAGTGAGAGGGCTAGATTATTCTCCAAATGGAATATTGGTGTGGAGTGGAAGTTTGTAGTGTGTAGCAAGTTGGCAGATTACTGGAATTGGAGTGTAATTCAGAGCTGTGGAGACTGCCAGGAAAGGGTCTATGCCATGGCTGCAGTGGCAGCAGGCAGCGGCAACCAACCCACCATGGAGGACTACAATTCTCAGTTCGTGAAGAAACTAGGTATTGTGTGGAAAGATTGGTGAAGTGTGGACTCCTGAGCAGAATGAGGCCAGAGTGGGGTGCTGTCTGGTGCAGCACCATCATGGTTAGGCAGAGAGACACTCATATGGGAAAGATCCCAGATAGGAAGAGGCCATTGTTTTAAAATTTGGGAGATGGTGGTTGCCGCAGGCACCTTTCCATGTGGGCCGGACACAGCAATTTGAGTCTCACATGCAGACAAGTCGTCCTATACATGGAAATAGCACAGGATATCCTGCACTTCATGGGAATTGTTGCAGGGAGAATTTGTGAAACCTATCTATGAAGATTTTTTGAGATCGGTGGAACAGTTTGTCAGGGTCTAAGCGCCAAGTGGGTAATCAGGCAAACACCAAGAACAATCTAAGCCGGGAAACAATTATAAGCCTGGGAACCACTCAGGGCGCCACCTGGTATCCAGAAAGTATATTGCAACATAAATATATTCCTACTAAAGTAGATCCCTATGGAATATATATAGTCATATGTTTATATATAATTTTGTCACCTTTCTTTCTTTGCTCATTCTTTTTCCTTTTTTGCGTTTTTTCCCTTTTTATTTTTCTATTATTAAGTCATAGCTGTGTACATTAATGTGATCATGGGGCACCATACACTGGTTTTATAGACCGTTTGACACATTTTCATCTTCTTTCTTGCAGGAGTTATTGTTAAAATTTTTTAATATTAATTAGTTTGATATAACCATTCTAAATTGTATTTAAAAATCAACATATTGTTCCCCACAAAAGCATAATTGTATTCATGATCTATG
The DNA here is from genome assembly GCA_963574355.1 of Loris lydekkerianus. NCBI lineage: Eukaryota > Metazoa > Chordata > Mammalia > Primates > Lorisidae > Loris > Loris lydekkerianus. Next base: position 9,672 of record CAUYPK010049630.1, on the reverse strand, counting down.
TGTATATGATTTAATGAAAGAAAAAAAATTAAAAATTAAAAATAATTATTAAATTATTATTTTTTCTTTGCTTGCTTTTTTCTTTGTTCTTTGTTTTTTTTAGACAGAGTCTCACTATGTCATCCTCAGTAGAGTGCTGTGGCATTGCAGCTCTCAGCAGCCTCTAACTCTTTTGGGCTGAGCGGTTCTCTTATCTCAGCCTCCCAGGTGGCTGGGGCTGCAGGCACCCACCACAGTACGCAGCTGTTTTTTGGTTGTGGTTGTCATTGTTATTTGGTGGTCCATGGGCCTGGTTCAAACCCACCAGCTCTGGTGTGTGTGTCTCATGCCCTGGCCACTGAGCGATGGGCACCGAACCCTCCACTTCCTCTTATCATTGCTGAAAGTGCTTACATCAGGCTAGTTGAGGTTCTGTTCTTGTTGTTCTTGTTTTTTATTTTTTTGTGTGTGTTTCTTTGTCTGTTTTTTTATTTGTTTGTTTGTTCATTTTGTTTCAATGTGCCTTGTGTTCTGCTAAATTCTCAAGTTGGCTCTTTTCCCTAACTCCAACTTTTACATTCAGCAAAAGCAAAGGGAAGTGGGGGATGATAGCCAACTAATGCTAGCTTACAACAGAAGCTCCCATCGAGAGGGAGAGATAACAGCTAGAAAGCAACCAACAAAGCTGAAGGGTGGGAACCAAGGTGAGAGAAGAGATTGATACTTGCACATCTTCTCTGCTGAGGCAAGCTGCAACTCCAAGGAAAGAAATTTCAGGTAAAGAACCCACCCAAAGAGGATGCATGTCCATCCCCTCCACCAAGAGAGTTCCTTGATTGCTTGCTGTGGGATCTCTACTAGTGAGTGATGAACTGAGGTCTTCTCCCACCCCATGGGAGTAAGTTGCTGGAAGCTGAGACTCTTTCTCCAGGGAGTCCCTGCTGTGAGCCCAGGCATTCTCTTGTCTAGCATGAAGGATGAACAAATATTTTCCCTGCAACTTTGAACTCCCAGTCCACCCTTCCCCCTGGCCTGGCAGTCTAGAAGCCCAACTCCTTCAGAGACCAGAATATTTGCAGTTTTTTGTTAAGACTGGGCATTGCATGGTCTGAGATAGCACAGCTATGCTGTAACTGTGAATCTGGTAACAGTGCAGAAAAGCACAGGGGGAAGGTGTCTGGCTTGGCTCTGAGGAAGTGCAACTCAGCAGCAGGCAGAGGCTTGCATCTCTGCAAGATGGGTGGAGACTCAGGAACTGCTGAGGTATGAGAACTCATGTGGAGACAACTCCCACCTAGCATCAGCATTAGTAGAGCAATTGGGCTGGGGTCAAATTTCAGAGACATGTCCTCAATTCTGTGGACTGCTAGAGGGAGCTAGAACTCCCATTGCAGGGATACCAGAGGAGCAGAGCAGCAGGGGAAGAGGCACGATCTCTGAGGATGAAAAACATTTGCTGCTTTGTTAACCTCTGATGTGGAATGAGCTCAGGTAGAACACTCCCCAGTTACCATTGAGCAGCCGAGGTAGTAAGACATCAACTCCCACAGCTGGCTGATGGCAGAGTGTGGGCACTTGGACAAAGAAGAATTGACTTCCCTCTGACTCTGGCAGGCCTGAATCTCTGGCACATTTGCTAATTGGAGGGAACTGGGCCACAGCCCCATGGGGCTACCAATGCCTGGGTGTGATGGAGGTGCACGGTGTGGAAGAAGGCACCAGCCCCCCTGGACTATTTTCCTGGGTGGGCCATTCTGACTCCACAGAGCACTGGGCAGCCAGTGGACCCCCACTACCTATATGCTGAAGATGTTTTGAAATCTCCCACCTGATCACTATTTGTGTTGACCAGTACAATTGGTTTGGAACTCCTTACCAGGGCTGATCAGGTATGGACCCAACAAGGTTGTACCCTGGTTGTATTGTTGTGGGACTGTGGGGCTCTCTTCTTCCAGTTGTTGCCTGTGGGGGTGGTGGTGGAATGTCTTAGGTGCTTCTATATCTCCACAGCTGAGATTTCAGCCCAAAGCCACTGATTCACAATGATTAGATGGAGATTAGCTAAATACAGGTCTAAGCCATCTAGCCCCATCACAGCAAGCAGGTCCACAGAGTTTCAGGCTGTAGTGCCCTTGTAAAGCACTAGGGGAAAAGCTGCAATCACCAATCCCAGATCTTTGGTAAAGGGCTGGTTAATTACAATTCCTAGAACCCTCAATTCAATTTCACCTTACCAGCTTCTCTAGCAAAATGGTTAAAACTAATCATGGTGTGGCAACATGAATAATCAGAGCAGATCAACTCCCCAGAGGAATGACAAAGGAGACACAACAGAAGATACCATTCACAAGCAAATGGCTGGGATTTCACAAATCAAATTCCGAATTTGGATTGCAAATAAGATTAACGGAATGGAGGTAAAGTTGGAATTAGAAATTCAAGGAGCAATATTTACCTGGCAGGGGAGATACCATGATTACGACGGTGGTTTTCCCAGGGCGAGGCTTATCCATTGCACTCCGGATATGCTGACCCCTGTGATTTCCCCAAATGTGGGAAACTCGACTGCATAATTTATGGTAGTGGGGGACTGCGTTTGTGCTATCTCTTGGGAAAAAAAAAAAAAAAAAAGAAATTCAAGGAGCAATTGAAACTTGTTTCAATAATTCAATGAATTTAAAGACAAAATCACCAAAAATGACAATACATTGAGGCAAGAACTTGCAGCCCTCAACGATCTGAGAAATACACTAAAATCCCTCAGTAACAAAATGGAGCAGGCAGAAGAAAGAATCTCTGACATTGAAGACAAAGCTTTTAAATGCTCCCAAACACTCAAAGAGGAAGAGAAGTGGAGAGCAAAATTGATCATTCTCTGAGAGAATTGTGGGACCACTCCAAAAGAGGAAACATTCACCATACAGGAATCTCTGAAGGAGAAGAAGATGGTCCAAAAGGCACAGATATTCTACTCCAAGAGATAATTGAGTACAACTTCGAAAGCCTGGCAAGAGATACTGAAATTCAGATAGCAGAAAGCTTCAGAACCCAAACACAACTCAACACAAATAAAGAATCTTCTAGACACATCATAATTAACTGCCCCAAAGTTAATATGAAGAAGAAAATCCTGCAAAAAGTCAGACGTAAGAAAATCATAACATACAATGGGAAGAATATTAGAATGACTGTAAAGCTCTCTGCTGAAACTTTACAAGCCAGAAGACAATTCATCAACCTTGAATTTCCTAAAACAAAACAACTTTTAGCTCAGGATCCTGTATCCACCTAAATTGAATTTCATTTATGATGGATAAGTTAAATACTTTAATGACATACACACATTGAAGAAATTTGCCATAACCAAACCAGCTTTTTAGGATATTCTCAGACCCATTCTCCATAATGACCAGCACAACACTCTACCACCAAAGTAAACTCACTCTGAAATTCTTGATCAAAACCCAATTTCCACAGTGGTGAAAAGATTTAAAATGTTCACCAGACTTTCAAAACTCTTGACAACCAAAACCTTAACAGACTTATCAATACTCTCAATTACTGTGAACAGCTTAAATTGTCCTCTTAAGAGGGACAGGTTGACTGACTGGATACAAAAACTTAGGCCAGATATCTGCTGCATACAAGAATCTGATTTTACCTTCAAGGATATATATATATGGACTCAGGGTAAAGGGATGGACATCTGTAATACAGGCAAACAGAAATTAGAAAAATGCTGGGGTGTCAAATTTATTTGCAGATACATTAGGCTTTAAACCAAAAAAAGTAAGGAAATACAAGAATAGCCACTTTATATTTGTTAAGGGAAATACTCAACATGATGAGATGTCAATTATTTAAATTTATGTGCCCAACCACAATGGTCCTCAATTTATAAGAGAGAGCCTAACAGACATGAACAATTTAATATTTTCCAGCAGCATAATAGTTAGAGATTTTAACACCCCTTTGTCAGTGTTGGATAGATCCTCAAATAAGAAACTAAGCAAAGAAATTTTGGACTTAAACTTCACTATATAACAATTAAATTTAATAGACATCTACAAAACAGTTCATCCTAAAAAAACTGAATACACATTCTTCTCATCAGCCCATGAAAAATCCTCCAAAACTGATCACATGTTATGTCACAATTCTAACCTTAGCAAATTCAAAAGGATAGAAATTATTCCCTGTATTTTTGCATATCATCATGCAATAATAGTTGAACTCAACAATGACAGGTATCTGCATACTTATACAAAGACATGAAAACTAAATAACCTTCTGCTGAATGATAGTTAGGTCATAGATGAGACTAAGAAGGAAATTGCCAAATTTGGGAACAAAACAATAATGAAGACGTGAATTATCAGAACCTATGGGATACTGCAAAGGCAGTCCTAAAAGAGGGAAATTTATAGCATTGCAAGCTTTCCTCAAGAAAACAGAAAGAGAACAAGTAAATAAATTAATGGGACAGCTTAAGGAACTGAAAAAGCTACAACATTCCAACTCCAAACCCAGGATAATACAAGAAATAACTAATATTTGAGCAAAATTAAATGAAATTAGAAACAAAATAATTATTCAAAAGATCATGAATCAAAAAGTTGTTTTTTTGAAAAATTCAATAAAATTGATAAATGTTTAGCTTACCCAACCAAAAATGGAAAATTGAAGTCTCTAATATCATCAATCAGAAATGACAAAGGTGAAATAACAACAGACATCTCAGAAATCCAAAGAATCCTTAACGAATACAACACAAAAATTTATTCTTAGAAATATGAAAATCTGAAAAAAAAATTGATCAATACTTGGAAGCACACCAACTTCCTACATTTAACTAGAGGAATTGGAAATGCTGAACAGACGTATATCAAGAACTGAAATAGAATCAACTATACAAAATCTCCCAAAAAAGAAGAGCCTGGGAACAAAGAGCTTCACATCAGAATTCTACCAAACCTTTAAAGAGGAAGTAGTACCTATGTTATTTAACCTTTTTCAAAACATAGAAAAAGAAAGAATACTTCACAACACAGTCTATGAAGAAAATATCACCCTGATCCCAAAACTAGCAAAAGACCAAACAGGAAAAGAAAATTATAGACCAATATCTTCAATAAACATAGATGCAAAAGTATTCAATAAGATCCTAGCAAACAGAATCAAGCAACATGTCAAAAGAATTATACACCATGACCAAGTGGGTTTTATCCCAGGGTCTCAAGGTTGGTTCAATATACATAAATCTATAAAAATAATACATTACATAAACAAACTAAAAAACAAAGATGATATGATTCTCTTAAGAAATTCAGAAAAACCTTTTGACAATATCGAGCTTCCTTTCATGATCAGAACACTTAGAAAATAGGTACAGAAGAGACATTTCTTTTTTTCCTGCTTTTAGATAAGTTATCTTTTTTTATTTTTCCAAAGTCTCAAAAAATAGACAACTAATATTTATAAATAAAAATAGAAGATAATTTCAAAAAACAGATCTTGCCAAATCTTATAGACAATAGAAAAATAAGAAATATTTCAAATCCATTCTAGGGGGGACATTTGTTAAACCTATACAGGCCATGTACAGCAAACCAACAGCCAATATCATATTGAATGGAGTAAAATTGAAAACATTTCCACTCAGTTCAGGAACCAGGCAAGGTTGCTCATTGGTTCCACTGCTTTTTAACATTGTAATGGAAGTCTTAGGCATCACAATCAGGCAAGAGAAGGCAATCAAAGGTATGCAAATAGGGTCAGAGGAGATCAAACTTTCACACTTTCCAGATGATATGATTTTATGCATGGAAAACCCCCGGGACTAAAACACAATACTCTTAGAAGTGATCAAGGAATATAGTAGCATCTGAGGATACAAAATGAATACTCACAAATCAGTAACTTTAATACACACCAAAACTAGTCAGGCTGAAAAAGTGAAGGACTCTATTCCCTTTACAGTTGTGCCAAAGAAGATGAAATATTTGGGATTTTACCTAACAAAGGACGTGAAAGAACTCTATAAAGAGAATTATGAAACTCTGAGAAAGGAAATAGCTAAAGATGTTAAAAAATTGACAAACATACCATGCTCATGGATGGGAAGAATCAACATTGTTAAAATGTTCATACTACCCACAACAATTGTAAACTTCAATGCAATCCCTATCAAAGCACCACCATCATACTTTAAAGATCTGGAAAAAAATAGTACTTTGTTTTCTATGGAACCAGAGAAAAGCCTCAAATAGCCAAGACATTACTCAGGAAAAAAAAAAAAAAAAAAAAAAAAAAAAACAGGAGGAATCTCACCATCAGACTTCAAACTATACTATAAATCTATACTAATTAAAACAGCGAGGTATTTGCACAAAAATAGAGTGGTAGATGTATGGAAAAGAACTGAGATCCAAGAGATGAACCCGGACACTTATCATCATTTGACGTTTGATAATCCCTTCAAAAATATAAACTGGGGGAAAGATTCCCTATTTAACAAATGGTGCTAGGAGAATTGGCTGGCGACTTGTAGAAGACTGAAACTGGGAGACAAGATGGCTGACTGAAGCCAACTTTCCACAGAGGCTCCTGTCCAGAAGGAGAGTTAAAGGACAAAAATTTAGCAAGTAACCTGGTGGATTTGAGCTGCACTAAGAGGGAAGGTTGAAGAACGCACCTCAACCCCACTGAGGCAAGCTGCGATGACAAGGATACAAACAAAAGGTACAAAATCCATCATGAAGCGAACAGGAGTCCCCTCCCCCATGAGAATGGCCTGGAGTGCCCCACAAATAATCAGGCAGAGTTCAAAAGTCCTCCCACTACACTCCATGGGAGAGACCCTCTAAAAACTGGACATAACTCCCCTACTAGGGTGCCATGGAATTCACCTTCCAGGCATAAAATTGTATAAAACTGTATATATTCTCTACCTGAAATTCTGAGCTCCAAGCACTCCCCTACATTCTCACTCTGAGGTCTAGAGGCCTGTCCCCCAAGAGTTCAGATTCTTGGATGATTTCTCGAGGGGTGTGGACAGTGCCTAGACTGCAGCTGGTCAGCGCTGATTCTGGGGCACAGGAGCAAGGAGAGGACGGTCAGCTGAGAAGGAACCACATTGGAGCAGCGGTTCCCTGAGGCACAGTGCAGCAGCTGCCTCTTGGCGACAATACGACCAGGCATAAAATTGTTTAAAACTGTATATATTATCTACCTGCAAACCTGAGCTTCCAGCACTCTCCTCCATTCTTACTCTGAGATCTGGAGGCCTTTCCCCCAGGAGTCTAGACTCTTGTGCAATTGCTTGAGGGGTATGGACAGTGCCTGGGCTGCAGCCGGTCATTGCAGACTCTGGGGTGTGGGAGCGAGAAGAAGATGGTCAGCTGAGAGGGAACCACACCAGAGCAGCAGACCTCTTTTAGCAGTAATATGGCTCACCCCTGGATATTCAGAAGCCCTACCCTCTGTCTCCCTGGGCAACCAGAGACCGTGAGTAAAGGATTTGCCTGAGGCAGCACTGGCTTACAAACCAGAAAACTCCCAGGGTGGGACTGACCCAGAGGACCGCTTTACTGAGCCTAAGCTGCACCTGGACCTCAGGGGATCATCAGCCTATAGACAAAGGAAGGCAGCAGGACAGAACTGACAGCTAACCGAATACAAACCTGCAGGAGCAAAAACAACTGATTTGGAACTCAAATCAGCTTCTCTTCTGCAGGGGAACTGCAAACTTGTTCTGTTCTGTTCTGTCAGTAATATTAATCAGTGGCAGGACTGAACATGAGTGAACACCCCCCAACTTCATTACATGCCCGAGTCTGTCAGGCCTCACCTCCTCCTGCTAGAGAGAGGCAGAGCGCAGCAACATGGAAGACTTCCTTGTGATTCAGGCAGGTGCAAACTTCAGGAGTATCGGTTCACTACAGGCAACTGGGTCAGCCAACTGCAGGGCTATCAGTGACTGGGTGTGACAGTGGTGCATGGTGGGGAAGGAGGCATCAACCTTCCCAGACTGATCTATTGGCTAGGTGGCTCCACCTGACTCCACGCAGCACTGGAGCAAGCAACATCAGAGTAATCACCATAACTCTGTGATCCCGGTCCCAGATCCATCTTAAACTGTCTCACCTGAGACAGGTGCAGATTGAGACAATAAATTTGGACTTTTTGAACTGAGTGAATCGCCTGAGGACAAATCAGGTGGTGCCCTGGGTGCACGGTCATAGGAAGGTTTCATTTTCCTTTTCCAATTGTTGTCTGTGGTGGGCGGGGTGACTTAATTGATGATATTTATCCAAAGATGAGACTTCAATCCAGAGTACCTGTTTCACTAGGGTCGAACAGAAACCATCTCACAATAAGACAGTACAACTTAGCCCCAACACACAAGACAGGGCCCCAGTTTCTCAGGCCATAACACTGTATGGGCCCTTGACAAAGCCCAAGGGGAAAAGGCAAAGGGAGTAAAACAACCATGGGGCATAAACAGAGGAAAAACTCTGGTAACATGAATAACCAGAACAGATCAACCCCCCCCAAAGGAAAGATATGGCAGATGTAAATGATGATCCCATTCATAAACAACTTGCTGAGATGTCAGAAAATGAATTCAAAATTTGGATTGCAAACAAGATTAATAAAGTGGAGGAAAATTTGGAATTAAAACTTCAAGCAGCAATTCAAAAGTTGGAATTAGGAATTCGAGGAGAAATTCAAAAGTTGTCTAAAGAATTCAATGAATTCAAAGACAAAACCATCAAAGACTTAGACACACTGAAGCAAGAATTTGCAGCTCTCAAAAATATGAAAAATACAGTAGAATCCCTCACTAACAGAGTGGAGCAAGCAGAAGAAAGGATATCTGACATTGAAGACAAAGCCTTTGAACGCTCCCAAACTCTCAAAGAGGAAGAGAAATGGAGAGCAAAAATGGATCATTCCCTCAGAGAGCTCTAGGATAATTCGAAGAAGGCTAATATCAGACTCATTGGAGTCCCTGAAACCGATGACATGACCTCGCTAGGCACAGAGGCCCTTCTCAATAAAATTATGAAAGATAATTTTCCAGACATGCCTAGAGATTCTGAAATTCAGATAGCAGACAGTTTCAGAACCCCAGCATGACTCAATCCCAATAAGACCTCCCCCAGACATATCATAATCAACTTCACTAAAGTTGATATGAAAGAGAAAATTCTTAAAGCGGCCAGACAAAAAAAAGCCATTACCTACAAAGGGAAGAAAATTAGAATGGCTACAAATCTCTCTGCTGATACTTGTAAAGCCAGAAGAGGGTGGTCATCGACTTTTAATCCCCTAAAAAAAATAACTTTCAACCCTGGATCCTGGATCCAGCTAAACTGAGTTTCATTTATGATGGAAAAATTAAATACTTTAATGACATTCGTATGTTGAAGAAATTTGCCATAACCAAACAAGATCTTCAGAAAATTCTCAGACCTATCGTCCATAATAACCAACTCAATTCTCCACCACAAAAGTAAACTCACTCAGAAACTGTTGATCAAACTCCAAATTCCACACTGGCAAAAGGATTAAAAATGTCCACTGGATTTTTGAAAAATTTGAGATCCAAAATTTTACCAGACTTATCAATATTCTCCATTAATGTAAACGGCTTAACCTGTCCTCTAAAGAGGCATAGGTTAGCTGACT
>CAUYPK010049626.1:0-10509 GCA_963574355.1 Loris lydekkerianus | reverse complement strand
GTTCAGTGGAATACAGTTCAGTTCAGCCGCCTACCTCTTCAGCTCAGCCGCGACTTGTGGACTGAGCTGAAGCACCGCCCCCTCAAGCAGATGGCAGAAGACGACTGGAGACTACGTGCATTTGATTAGGTGCGCGCGCACTGAATCAAATAACCTGCATGACCTGAGTATAAGCCGAGTTCAGGTTTTTCGCCACAAATTTTCAGCACAAAAACTCGGCTTATACTCGAGTATATAGGTATTTGTTGAAATAATGAATTAAGAGATATATGTTTTGGGTCACAAAAACATATGGAAAATACAGTATTGCTAAATAGATATAAGAAAGAAAAACTAAGTGTAGGTCAGTTGCTAATTCACAGAAGCATTGAAGTTTCCTGAGAAATCTAAAGCAAAACAATGTCCTCAAAATTTTTTACACGCAGAAAGTGGTGATGAAACAGTTAAAACATTTATTTTCTAAATGTGACATGCTCTAGGAGCTACCCATCACTTCAGCTCATGTTTACATATTATGCTACTATAACTGTTTAAAATGTAGGGATTTTTAATTGAATTTTATGGCTGGTCTACATTGTTGACAGTAATTTTTATGTTATAGCTTATGAGTTTAGTCATAGAGAGATACAGAGATTTTCCAATGATGTAATAAAATATCTATAAAAGCAAAATGGTGTTTCCTTAGCAGATATTTATATTATATCTCTCTAAATCTCTAAGCAAGCAATTATAAATAAATCCATTTTGAGAAAGAATATTTAGGAAATTAAATACTTTTCTTTAAGTATTAAGAATCCATGGTATGTTTCTAGAATTGTTACACAAAGTATGTCTACTTTAATGCAATATTTCATCTTTTAGTTATAATACCTTAGCATGTATTTTCAGGTGGAATTTCAAGATTTCTTATACATTTCCTCATATTAGAGATACCCATTTTCAAACAGATACCCTCTTTCTCTCCATTTGAAATTGGTCACAAATCTTTCATTTTTAATTCTCTGTATTGAAATAATATATTTGAAGGATGAAATATTGCATTAAAATAGACATACTTTGTGTAACAAGCCTAGGAACATATCTTGGATTCGTAATACTTAAAGAAAATCATTTAATGTACTAAACATTCTTTCTCAAAATGGATTTATTTATGATTGCTTTATTTTTTTCTCCTCTGCTCCTTAATGACAGGCACCCACTTCCAACACTTTTTTGGAAGTGCTCTAAGCTTTCTCTTTGTTCTTCCTAAATAAGAAGAACACTTATTTGTTACACTGAATAAAAAAAAAAAGTATTCAATGTTTAGATCTTATCAATTAGATTTCATTTAATACACCAAAATTTATAAAGAGATGCATTTTATTTTCTTTCATATTATATTAAGGTCTTAATCAATTTTTAAAATGGTCAACATAGGCCTTTAATTAGATTAACACTGATGACCTACACTTATCGTGATCAACCGATTAATTGAAGTGTTTAAAATTTTATTTTTTAGAAGCATTTAGAATTTTAAATTTTCAAAAAACGATAGTTATTGTTTCAATTCAGTATGAACCTAAACTTCACTGCCTTGTTCTTCTTCATAGTTATTAATAGTCATTCATGATATTTTACATAATTCCTCCTGGGAGATGATGATGAAATATGGGAATGGTCCATTATTATTGACCTTTAAAATCTTTTAAGTTAAAGATTATGAATATTTTGTCTCAAAGCATACATAATCTTGCTATTTTCTTTTTCTTCTACATATTCCCACTCATCAGCACTTTCTTGAATTTTAAAATGTATAACATTCATTTGACATTTTGCTGTCTAAAAATTAAATTTTCATGCTTGCTTTGAATGCATCTGGGAAACTAGAAATGAAATTTTGATAGAAATAAAAATACCACTGGGAATGCTATTGATTACCCAGAATGTGTGGCTTTCACTTACCAATTAAAACATATTAGCCAAGTCATCAGGAAATGCATTGGCATCTATTCTTTCAATCATTAATAGATAACTTAGGTCCATTGTCTGTAAAGGCTTTCCAATAATCATAAAATGTTAGAACATATATGATCTAATTAGTTTGCTAAAATAAAGACAATCAAAATCATTTTCGGAGTGTATTAACATATGCAAATTATAAGACAAGTAGTCACAAAACATTGGCTTGAACATTTATGCCATCATCATAAAAAAAGTAGTCTCTGCTGTTAACTGCTAACTTCAAACTAATAAATTTTTAAAAATAAATCTTCAAGTTCCAGGCCCTTTATATCATCCTACTTCAATTCCTAGCTCTAATCAATAAACATTACATTTAAAATTCTCTGCTAATTCTTCCTATAATTCTTTGTTGGTATACTTTTATGAACCATGTTTATTCTTGTGTCAAAATTTTAACTCTAAGGCAGATCTCTACTAATTCTATTTTACTTCTAAATTGTAATATTTTCTTGAACTCCAAAACTTCATTAAAACGTTAATTATAAGGCATCACCTTCATTGGAATTCCAATTCATTGAAAGCCTATTCTGGACCATACTGCTTAATTCTAGGCAATTCAGAGATGAAAAATGAAGCTTTGACTTTTAAGGAACCTAAAAACCTGTGGAAGAATGCTGCATTTTTTTTTTCTTGTTAAAATTGATATCGTCACATTCTAACTGTGTTTCTAGAACATCATTTCAGATTTCCCTTTGACTTTTAAAAGTGTCAACTCAAACAGCATTGACTATTTTCCTGTTTTTAAATCTCCCCTCAAGTCTAACACTTGTTAAGAATGGTCATAATCAACTACCTGTGATTTTATAAACTAAATTGCCATGGCAAATTTTATTCCCCCACCCCCACCCCCCAGAGACTGCTTTTTCAGCCTTTCTCTCCTTATCTCATTTATACGGCAGGTGCTTTACGGGCAGTCACGATATAATCTATGGGATAAAAATTTGGCTCTTGCCCTGGATTGTTGCTGCGGGGTGCATGAAAGCCCGGGGCTCACCAGCATCTTTAACAACTCATCCTTGTTCCATTTCCACCTGACCTCAATCCCTGTAATCTTAACATTGACTTTTCTTCTTTATAATAATCACTTCCTCAATTATCTAATCCCGTGTCCTTTATGCTTCATATATATCACCTCCCCTAATCATGTGCATGCTCTGTAAATAGATATTATCCCCATTTTCCCAATATGGTGTTTGAGGTATGTAGAGAGTTTTTATTCCAAGGACTACAAAGGTCATATATAAAACCATACCTAGATTTTACTACTTTCTGTTCTTTCTCACGATGAATAATAACTAGTTATCCCTTGTGAGGCAAAATTAAGTCTAGAGAGTCTTATTTCTAGATTTTTATGTCATTCATTTGTTTGGCTCTGTGTAAGAAACATTAGAATAACTTTTATTGTCTTGTTCTTATTATCTGTAATCAACCTAGAGTAGTATTTGACTTGTAAGATTAATACATAATTGGGATGCTCAGTGTCCTAAGTTCCCTAAAATGTCATCAGATACCACAAGAGGACCCCATGGAAGGGAGGGTTTCTCAGCACTGTCATGGAATTCAAGAGGTCACAACTTTTTTCATAAGAATGCTAATTTATGAATTGCTTTTTAAATACTCCCATTCACTCATGAGTAGACAGTGGAGTTTCGTAAAGGCTACACAATTTATGACATCACAACAGATTGAGTACAGAAGTGGATGTGAAAATCCAATTTCAGGGCAGTCACTAACGAATTTTGCAGAGGAATAAAATAAAATATTTTACTTTACATTGTATTTTTAAAATATATTTAATTCTCATAAAATATGTTATTTGTCCTAATCGTCAATGAATTTGTAGTTATTTTAAGTAATAAACATGTATCTTTTAATTTTAATTTTTTATCTTAAATATGGTAATATTGATAAATATAATCCTTGTGTGTACATCTGTGAAGAGGTCCTGATCCAAAATGTTTGAAAATTGCTGATAGCTAAAATTACGGATTACAAATAAGACTCTTGCTTTTTAGAATCTATATTAGAAATCCTCATCAATTTATAATAAGTTTCATACTGTAATTTCCTTTTAAAACTGTGTGTAGTCAGTGCAAGTGATGAGGAGAATGAAATAGTCTCAGATGAGATACTTGAAGATCATAGGCTTTAGAAAGCAATATGGTCTTCTCAGGAAGGTTGACAGTTAAGATGAAATAAAATTTCTGTTCAAAATCTTTGAAATTTAAATCAATTAATTCAATGTTTTCTTTTCCTATTCTTTTAGTTAAAACCTCAATCTCATCATCTGTCTTTGCTAAACTTTTTTTTCATCTCATTCATTCAATTAACATTTTGGAATGGCAGCCTTAAGGGCCAGGTGCACTGGCTCCTGCCTGTAATCCTAGCACTCTGGGAGGTAGAGGGAGGATGATCATTTGAGCCTAGGAGTTTGAAACTAGTTGCTCTCTTGCAAGAGCAAGAACTTCTCTCTTTGCATTTTTTTCCCCCTGTTTAAGGAATTTTTATTAAAGCAAGAATTTTATAATCCAAATTATATTTCCTTGCTCAGTTATCAATTCTGTTACTTGAAACAGAACTGACACTCTGAGCTATTCCATAGTAAAGAATTACAAAATTAAAGAAAGGAATCCTTTACATTTTTGTACTTTGCTGAAAATTCTTTTTCTCAGGGTCTATAAAACATTAATTTGTTTTTATATTTTACTTTTTTGTGTTTTTTTTTTGTTGTTGTTGTTTTTAAATCAAAAAGTAATCTAGGACTAGCATTTTAACTGCTAGACCTGGCATTTGCTCAGTACATAAAGTTCAAAGTTATGAAAGAACCTAAAAGAAAAAGGGTCTACTAAAAGAAAAAGAAAAAAGATCATCTGGGTGTGGTGCTGCCCACCTGTAGTCCCAGCTACTGGGGAGGCAGAGGCAGGGAGATCACTTGACCTCATAAGTTTGAGATTACAGTGAATTGTGATGACGCCACTGCATCCTTGCCAGGTCAACAGAGCAGAACTCTCTCAAAAAACAGAAACAAAACAATCAAATAAAAATCCACCAGCAGTCTCTGTGCAGTTCTTTCTAGTCTACAGTGAATCCTTTGGAACTAGAAAATTTAGTTCGATAAACACACATTCAACATATAATATGCACCAAGAATTCCATTTTCAAAGCAAGGTTTCACTTTATAAAGGCATTTCAACTCTCTCAATATTTTAAAACACAATGCAAATGCTATAACCTTGAGAAAGGTTTTCCTTTGATGCTCTTCATACATTCCTTAGACGGGAATGGTATTTAGAGATGTTAAACAGGTTTTCTTTCATTTATTGATGTGAAATGTTTACAACATATTGTGTGGCTTATGGACCCCAAGAATACTTTATTATGTTTTTTATTCTGAAGAACAGTCATGATCTTTTCTTTATATTAATTTTCACCTCTTTAGATTTCCACAGAGGACATTTCCCAAATTTATGTGTAGCATAAACAGTTCTTTTAGTTAATTGTGGAAGTTTAACACTGACTGTATTTACAGCCCCGTAGGTATAGTTGAAAATTTACATATTAAACAGAGTTGCTCTCTGGCATAGTTTAAGAAAATTATCTGTGTTATTAATTATAATTTTTAGCATAAATGTGCTAATGTCATTTACCTAAATGTAAAGGGGAAATTGATGATGATAAAGATAATAATGAATATGATATAAAACATTAATTATATTGTTAGCAAATTTTGTTCTTTTTCATCATTTGATGATTTTTGCTTAATGAGTCTATGAGTTGAAGTTTATTTCAACATGATTGAAATTGCTATGCTTATAATTAGTTTCAAAGTAATTTCATGTCTTTTTAAGTGAATCAAAACTTCAATATTAATGAATTCAAAGCTAAGTTTCCAAGCTAAACTCAATTAAGTGTATATCTTCATTGATACCATTCATAGTTGTTAACTTTATTCCTAAAGTTAAATGTTGATTTATAATTTACAAAATGAGTATAAAATTTGATTTAATAAAAAAATTTGTCATTTATTTATTATGTATATCAAAATTATTTCTTTTTTATTTTAAAAATACAGGCTACCAAAAGCTGGAAAGAAATAATCTCTATGGTATGTAAAGCTACAAAAAATAATAATTATCAATATTTTTAAGTGACTATTTCTCCTTTTCTTAAGCAGTTTTAAAGATACTTAAAGCATAGTCCAAAATTAGAGTTGACAATTTCAAATACAAACCAACCAACACAGTAATAAAATCAATACTTACATTTCCCTTGAGGCCACTATTTACTGTTTGTTGCGCCATTTCCTTAATGGAATGGCAGTTATGTTTGCAGAAACCTTGTAAGTACCATTTTTATGTTTTAACTAAAAGCAGCTTTCTTGAAGAAGTATGATAAAGAAATTCTTGAGTTACTATAAAAAACTGTCATGACCATTTAGTAGTTAATAAGAGTGCAGTGAAAGCAGCCTTCCTTTTTATTTTTTGATAAATATCCTATAGGATTTCATAGGGAATGAAAATTTGCTAGTATTAGCAGTATTTCTTTTGCATCTTTATTAGAATGAACACTGACTTAATATTTAAACATCTCACTACAGTTAAACAACTTGCCCAGTTTAAGTGGACACAGCACACATTTATAATTACTGGGGTATGCTGTATTTGGGTGTTGCTTTTGGCAATGTACTTACTATAGAAAAAATAAAGGAAAGGAGAAAAAATAAAGGAAAATAGCAGTTTATTTCCACACATTAGAATTACTGTCAAAATGTGACAGACAACATGATTTACTCATCTCCTTTTGTTGGCTATTCTTTTTAATTGTTATGATTGGATGGTTAATTTCCTTTCTTTGTTCATTATTTTGTTTGTTATTACGAACAACTGTTTCTGAAAAAAGACTTCAGAATTAAAATATACTGTTATATTTGTGTTTCCTTTTTTACTATTGTGTTTGAAATTATTTAATATAAATATAGCATTTCCATGTTAAGTTTTAAACAGATTTGCATTTTTCTCAAACTTAATCAAAGTTAAAAATGAAATTATTTTTCATATTTGCTTTTGGTTTCGTATAAAGGACCATAATAGCGTTCAAGACAGAAAGGTATATTATAGTTCCAAGAGGAGTTTATGCATGATTAAATTTTGTTTTTTTTTTTTAGTAATTGTACTAACTGGAGAAGTTGTGAACAGAATCCATGGCTTTGTATAGAGGACATGTTTTGAAACAGGATATTGAAACCAAAGTCTATTGGCCAAATCAAGTCTTTGTATATGATGATGTCAGCAATGTCCTGTGACAAAGCTGCAGTATTTTCATAACAAAGAAAAATTCATATTCACGTCTTTAATAAATGGAGACAAAGAGTGTTCTCACTAGATTCATATGTTTCCATCAGAACCTTTGTGGCTTCTCTCAAATTCTAAGTATTGAGAGTAAGAGCAGAAATGAATGTGGTGTTGCATCAGAATTAATCGCTGAAGTTATTACTCACAGCGTCACATGTACCCACATTCAGGCTCCTCACACAAAGCTTTGAAGAGCCTTACAGGACTAACCAAATGTAATTGATACAGAATCATTGCCACACAACAGCTGCGGTAACAAGGTGCTGCAGCTTTTACTTTAATCTACCTTTCTTTCTGAGAGTTTATTATGTTTTTGAATATATTCTTTTGTAGATCTGGGAGCTATCTTTTTTATGGAAATTAATCTTTTTAGAAGATTTGTACTCTCTTTTTCAAACACTAATACATTCATTCAAGTATCCTATTATTCAGATCCAGCTGGCTTTTATCTGGTGATATTTACTTCAAAAAGCCAAGTTAAATGGTATCATAGATTAATTCTCAGGGCACAGGAAAGCTTTTTCAGAGAAGAAAACATGATTTGGTAATTACTTGAAATATCATAATAAAAATCACAGAAAATGTCAAAAATGTGTTGTAGAATCCATCATCATAGGAAACTTCAAAAAGTTGTTTCACTGAAAATGT
This sequence comes from Loris lydekkerianus, assembly GCA_963574355.1. NCBI lineage: Eukaryota > Metazoa > Chordata > Mammalia > Primates > Lorisidae > Loris > Loris lydekkerianus. The sequence goes on along the minus strand of CAUYPK010049626.1, from coordinate 2,509 downwards.
GGCATTCTGAGTCCATCATAAGTTTTTATTTTACTCAAACATAAAACCTGAGCATTTGTTTTGTTTTTTAGCACACGATACTGTGAATTTTAGGTTTCTGTTGTTTGTTCACATAAAGCAGTGAAACTTCAAAAGGGGCATTAGCCACTGCTATCTCTTACATAAATCAAACTGGAAATAAGACACATTTTACAATTCAATTTAAGATCCCACTGAGACAATAATGTTGCAAGCTGTGCATTTTGCAAAGTAATATAGTAATGTCTAGTTTGCATTTTTGAAAAACCAAATTAATCACACTTTATTGAATACGTTGGAGCAAACCTAAAATTCATCTATTATTAAAAACTTGTGCAACAAACACAAACTGTATTTTATACATAAAGGACAAACTCATTTATTCATTAGGATAAAACACTTGGAGTTTGCATTTTGTAACTATGAGAGAAATGACATTTGCTATTGGAGCTGTTTTGTGAATTTCTGAGAAGCAGTCTGTGCATAGTAAGCTGCTTGAAAAGTTCTTCTAGCCATGTTAAATTGGATAAGGGTTTAAGTTTCCCAGAGAAAGATAGAAATTAAGCTAAAAACTTGGGGAAAGGAAAATAAAAATCACTGAAGTAAGTGATAACATATAAAGGGACAATTCATGCAAATGAAAATAATCGTATTGTGTGTTCTTTTTATGTGAGCAACTTACAATAATATAATTATTTTACGGCTTAAAAGAAAAATCCCTCCCTGGGCCAAACAAAGGGTAATCATGCTCTATAATTTTATCAGGCTGAAGAAAATAAGTCCTTTCTGCATGTATGTATTCTGGTGTACACATCTAACGGGATGTTGCATATGGTGTTGGACATAAAATCATTGTGGCATCATTTAAAAACTGTTGCCTTCTTGATATATGTTGTTTTTGAGAGATCAGTCTTAAGGAATTCTAGTGAATATAAAAATTATGAACAGTGAAGGATAGTAATGAGTAGTGAGAAAAGTAGATAGTAAGTTTGGTTTGTTTATGGTACCAGTGCATATTTTTCAGTGTCAGGGTAGTATACCCCATTTTGCTGTCTGTTGATGTGTCTAATGTTCTGTATTATAGAAATAGCAGGATTGAAACACATTTGCAACTTAATTTTTCTATAAATAGGTTAAATCTAACCTTGTTGCATTTCAGAAACCTTTATATTAAATCTCGAATTTTTTGTGGAGGGAATATTCCTATTTTACTATACCTTATTGTGTTATTCTGGGATGGTCTGAAAGTGTCTGTTAATTCTGACTCTACTGAGTACTCTCTTTTTTAATAGGACTCCATATTGATGACTCATAGTCACTGGTAAGCTGTTGCCCTCTGCCAAGAATGGGCAAATTATGTCTACATGAAGCCTTCCGAATATGATACATGTAGCTTTTAATTTTTTATTTGAAAAACATTTTCATTGCAAATATAAAGGGAACTATGTAGTACAAGCCATTGGGTTCAGATACGGGGTTGAATATGGAGTTGAGTATGCAGCCACCACTTGTCCTCGCCCAGCATAATTGTTTTGTCATGTATGGCTCTGGAAACTAATTTGCTCTTCAGTCGTCTTCTTAGAAATCTCTAATGATAAAGAATACAAGATTTTTTTTTTCTATTTCATCAATTTTCCAGTGGCATGAAATATGAGATTCGGGAATCCTTCCCTGGTCATATCAATGTCAATGTAGTGGATGACAGAACTCAGGATGATTATTCCCGATGATGAGTCCCTTCTCCTCCTTCTGACTATCTGATACATCACTTTAATCATATCTCTCCTCTGCCTAAGATGATGACCAAACTCATCATCCTGACACCTGAAAACTTTCATAATCTGGCCCCAGCCTACTTAATTCCCTCTGACTGCTCATTCTTCCCTAACATGTACTTTCTCTTCCAGTCAATGAGCTACCCAGCTGTCATCCAGACCCACCATTTATGTACCAGTGCTCTGAATGTGGCGTGCTCTGTTGTGCAGTGGAAAGGATTTAGGGCAAAGGGTTACACAAACACATTCCAAGTCCAGCTCTTTTCCAAAGAGTTATGTGGCTTTAAGCATTTAATGTAATCACTCTGAGCCTTAACTTCCTTTGCTAGAAAAAGAGGAGATTATGCTTTATGGTGCCATCCTCTCAGAAAAATCTTCCCTTAATAAACTATTTTAAAATATACTTCCCTGACACACATGCTTACTTGTTCGCAAATACACATGTATACATGCAAAAACTTTTCATCCTTCTATTAGTATCTCAATGAATATATCATGACATTGTATATATCTGCTCATTATTTTATCACCCTCTTCCCAACTAGAATATAAACTCCATGAGAATATAGATTTTTTAAAATTAAATCATAGCTATAATGCAATCACGGGGCACCATGCACTAGTTTTATATACAATTTGAAATATTTTCACCAAACAGGTTAACATAGCCTTCCTGGCATTTTCTTAGTTATTGTGCTAAGACATTTATATTCTAC
>CAUYPK010049622.1:0-17400 GCA_963574355.1 Loris lydekkerianus | reverse complement strand
TTTTCTGAATGATTCTTTTGTTTTCAATTTCATTGATCTCTGATTTGATTTTGGATATTTCTTTTCTTCTACTGGGTTTAGGCTTAGATTGTTCTTCTTTTTCCAATTCCATAAGATGGCTTGTGAGTTTGTTGATGCGCTTTCTGTTTTTCGAGTGTAGGCGTCTAAAGCAATAAATTTTCCTCTCAAATCTGCTTTTGCAGTATCCCACAGGTTTTGGTAACTTGTGTCTTCATTGTTGTTATGCTCAAGGATGTTAATGATTTCCTGCTTTATTTCTTCCTGTACCCATGTGTCATTCAACAGAACGTTGTTTAATTTCCATGACTTTGGGTGTGGTTGAACGTTTTTGTTAGAGTTGAGATCCACCTTTAATGCCTTATGGTCTGAGAAGATACAAGGTCAAATTTCAGTTCTTTTGATTCTGTTGAGGTTTTTTTCTTTTTTTTTCTTTTTGTGGCCTAGGAGATGATCAATTTTGGAGAATGTTCCATGGAGTGATGAGAAGAATGTATATTCTTTATCTTTGGGATAGTGTGTTCTATATGCATCTATCAAGCACAGTTGTTCTAGGGTCTCATTTAAATCTCGTATGTCTTTGTTTAATTTCTGTTTAGAGGATCTGTACAGCTCTGTAAGAGGAGTGTTAAAGTCCCCTGATATTATGGTATTATCAGATATCTTATTGCTCAGACTGAGTAAGGTCTGTTTCAAGAATCTAGGAGTATTTAAGTTGGGTGCATAAATATTTAGAATTGAAAAGTCTTCTTGTTGTCTTTTTCCCTTGACCAATCATAAAGTGAACATCTTTGTCTTTTTTGACTTTAGTTGCTTTAAATTCACATGTATCTGAAAATGAGATTGCAACTCCTCTTTTCTTCTGAATTCCATTTGCCTGAAAAATTGTCTTCCAATTCTTGACTTGGAGTTTTAATTTGTCTTTTGAAGCCAGGTGTGTTTCTTGCAGACAGCAAATGGATGGGTTGTGTTTTTTAATACAGTTAGCCAATCTATGCCTCTTCAGTGGGGATTTCAAGCCATTAACATTTATTGAGATATCTGATAAGTGTGGTAGTATTCTATTCATCTTAACTTGTGAGAGTCCATTGCTTAGTTTTATCTTTTGCATCAGTGTGGAAGTTAGGTGCTGTCCTTTAATTTTTGAGTTCTTACTTTGCTGCTGATCCATTATGATGGTCAGTGTGTAGAACAGGTTGAAGTATTTCCTGTAGAGCTGGTCTTGTTGTGGCGAATTTCCTCAATGTTTGTATATCAGTAAATGATTTGATTTCTTCATCAATTTTAAAGCTTAGCTTGGCAGAATATAGAATTCTGGGCTGGAAATTGTTCTATTTAAGTAGATTAAAGGTATATGACCATTGTCTTCTTGCTTGCAAAGTTTCATTAGAGAAGTCTGCAGTTACCCTGATGGATTTGCCCCTGTAGGTCAACTGGCACTTATTCTTTGCAGCTTGAAGAATCTTTTCTTTCATCTTGACTTTGGACAGGTTCATTACAATGTGTCTTGGAGAAGCTCGGTTAGGGTTGAGGCAACCTGGAGTCCAATATCCCTGTGAAAAGAGTGTATCAGAATCTTTGGTGATATTTGGAAAATTTTCATTTATAATATTCTCTAGTATGCCTTCCATTCCCCTTGAGCATTCTTCTTCCCCTTCTGGGATACCTATAACTCATGTTTGCACACTTCATAAAGTTCCATAATTCTGTCAGTGGACCTTCTGCTTTCTTTCTCTTCTTTTCTGCCTCTTTAACTATCTGATTTATCTCAAGAACTTTGTGCTCTACCTCCGAAATTCTTTCTTCTGCATGGTCTAACCCATTACTGATACTTTCTATTGCATCTTTAAGTTTCCTAATTGACTGCTTCATTTCCTTCAGCTCTGCTATATCCTTTCTATATTCTTCATATTGTTCATCTCTTATTTGATTCTGTTTTTGGATTTCCTTTTGGTTATTTTCCACTTTATCAGCAGTTTCCTTCATTGTTTCCATCATTTCCTTCATTGTTTTCATCATGTGTTTCTAAATTCCCTTTCTGTCATTTCTAACATTTCTTTATTGGTGGAATCCTCTGTAGTAGCTACCTTATGGTCCCTTGGAGGGGTTGCTCTGAGCTGGTTCTTCATGTTGCCAGGAGTTTTCTGCTGATTCTTCCTCATGGGTGATTTCTTTTATCTGTTTCCTTGCCCTAATTTCCTTTCACTTCCTCTTGCTCTTTAAGTTGCTGTGCCTGTGGAAGCTGCCAGTGGGATTAGACTGAATGAACATACACAACCACTTGCCAATTTTCCACTTCTTTTGTCCTCTTCTTTGGGTCCAGAAATCTCTTGCTGACTCTCTGTGTCCTCAAAGGGATGATTGTAGGCAGATCCCACCAGCCAGAGATGCCTGGAGTCTTGACTCCCCAGACTCAGCATCCCCAGCCAGTTGCAAGGAAGCTGTTACTCAGCCACCATCTTCTCCTGTCTTCCCATTTTATTTTATTTTTTTTAACATTTTTTTCTTTATTGTCTGGGATTCATTGAGGGCACAAAAAATTAGGTTATACTGATTACATTTGTTAGAAAAAGTCCTTCTTATAATTGTGTCCCACCCCCCAGGAGGTGTGCCATATACCATGACACCTCATCCCCCTCTCTCCTCCCTTCTCCCACTTTGCTCATTCCCCTACCCTCCCTTATATTAGCTCATTTACTGCCTTCATGTTAGAGTAAAGTACACTAGATTCTTGCTTTTCCATTCTTGTGATGCTTTACTAAGAATGTATTCCACCTCCATCCAGGTTAATACAAAAGATGTAAAGTCTCCATCTTTTCTAGTGGCTGAATAGTATTCTATGGTATACATATACTACAGCTTGTTAATCCATTCCTGGGTTAGTGGGCATTTAGGCTTTTTCCACATTTTTGTGATTGTAAATTGAGACATTTGCACTAGACTGTTTATCACAGTCTAGTGCAAATGTACTTATGATAAAAGGATTTTTTTTCCTTCCAGGTGGGTGCCTAGTGATGGGACTACATAATGAAATTGGGTGGTCTAATTTGAGTTCTTTGAGGATTCTCCATACTTCCTTCCAAAAAGGTTGTATTAATTTGCTGTCCCACCAGCAGTATAAAAGTGTTCCCTTCTCTCTACATCCGTACCAGCATCTGCAGTTTTGAGACTTTGTGATGTGAGCTGCCGGGAAGCTTCCAGGCTAAGGTGATTAGAGACCCTGGGAGTCGATGTTGCAGGATGAGTAAGTAAAGACGGAAAACTGTGGGAGCAGGAGGGCTTGTCCCCCGTAGGAACCAGCACTCTTAGCTTTATTGCACAATTTTTATATACAGTAGCTTGAAGGCATGATGTTGTCATAGTTGCATAACTTGATTAAAAACAGCCTAGGGGCAAAATAGCATCCTTAGCAATCTGTTGTGACCAAAGGGGCATGGCTCCAATCTCATCTGGTTCAGGAATCAGCCATAATAGGAAAACCACTGAGGCGAGGTTTGCACTTGGTCCTTCATTTGAGTACATTTCCTCAAACTGGGCGGCCTTGCCTCCCAGGAGGTTGGCTCCCAACAGTGAGCCATTCTCACTGGGCTTAGGTGCTATTTCAGGGAAGTTTTGATTTGCATTGATCTGATAATTAGGGACAATGAGCATTTTCATGTTTGTTAGACATTTGTCCATCTTCTTTAGAGAAGGTTCTATTCATGTCTCTTGCCCAGTGATATATGCAATTATTTGGTCTTTATTGTTGATTGTTGATTAGTTTGAATTCTCTGTAGATCCTACTTATCAATTTTCTGTCTGATTCATAATATGTAAATATATTTTCCCATTCTGAAGGATATCTGTTTGCTTTGGTTGTTATTTCCACTATACAGAACCTTTTTAGTTTTATTAAGTCCCATTTGTTTATTATTGCTGTTGTTGCAATTGCCATAGAAGTCTTCTTCATAAAATCTTTCCCAGATCAATATCTTCAAGTGTTTTCCCCGACAATTTTTTTGAGGATTTTTATTGTTTCATGCCTTAGATTTGAATCTTTCATCCATCTTGAATCAATTCTTGTAAGTGGTGAGAGTTGCAGGCCTGGTTTCAGTCTTTTAGATGTGGTTATCCAGTTCTCCCAGCACAATTTATTGAATAGGGATTCCTTTCCCCAGTGTATGTTCTTGTTTAGTTTATCAAAGGTCAGGTTGCTGTAAGAGGTTAGTTTCATCTTATGGTTTTCTATTTGGTTCCAAATGTCAGTATCTCTATTTTCTTGCCAATACCATGCTGTTTTGATCATGATGATCTTGTAGTATAGCTGAAATTCTGGTAGGGTGATACCCCGGCTTTATTTTTATTACTAAGAATTGCCTTGGCTATATAGGGTTTCTCCTGGTTCCATATAAAATGAAGAATTATTTTTTCCAATTCTTGAAAGTATGATAATGGTACTTTAATGGGGAGTGCATTGAATCTGTAGATTGCTTTGGGTAGTATAGGCATTTTAACAAAGTTGATTCTTCTCAGCTATGAGCATGGTATATTATTCCATTTGTTAATATCTTCTGCTATTTCTTTTCTTGGGGTTTTGTAATTTTCTTTGTAGAGGTCCTTAACCTTTTTAGTTGTGTCTATTCCTAGGTATTTCTTTCTTTCTTTTCTTATCTTTTTTTTTTTTTTGTTTGTTTGTTTGTTTGAAAGTATTGTGAAGGGAATTGTGTCCTTGATTAACTTCTCATCTTGGCTGTTACTGGCATATAGAAAGGCTACTGATTTGTGAACACTGATTTTATATCCTGAGACATTACTGTATTTTTTTTTTTGCAGTTTTGGCTGGGGCTGGGCTTGAACCCACCACCCCCGGTATATGGGGCTGGTGCCCTACTCCTTGAGCCTTAGGTGAGCCCAATATTAGTGTATTTTTTTTTTCAGTTTTTGGCTGGGGCTGGGTTTGAGCCCACCATCTCCAGCACGTGGGGCCAGTGCCTATTCCTTTGAGCCACAGGCACCACCCCATTACTGTATTTTTTAATCACTTCCAGGATTTGCATGAAAATGTGGGTTATTACATATTGATTTTGTAATAGTATTGAGTACATTGGGTATTTTTTTCCATTCTTGAGATACTTTACTAAGAAGAATATGATCCAACTCCATCCATGTAAACATAAAAGAGGTAAAGTCCTATCTTTTTCTATGGCTGCATAATATTCCATGGTATGCATATACCACAATTTGTTAATCCATTCATGGGTTGATGGGTACTTGGGTTGCTTCCATGACTTGTAAATTATGAATTGAGCTGCAATCAACATTCTAGTGCAAATGTCTTGGTTGTAAAGTGATTTTTGGTCATCTGGATATATACCTAGGAGAGGAATTGCAAAATTGAATGGCAGGTCTACTTTTAGTTCCCTAAGTGTTCTCCAAACTTCTTTCCAGAACCCCAGCACAACTCAACCCAATAAAAGCATCTCCTAGACACATTGTCATTTACTTTGCCAAAGTTAACATGAAGGAGAAAATTCTGCAAGCAGCCAGATGTAAGAAAATCATAACCTACAAGGGGAAGAATATCAGAATGACTCCAGATCTCTCAGATGAAACTTTTCAAGCCACAAGAAGATGTTCATCAACCTTCAATCTCCTAAAATAAAACAACTTTCAGCCAGGATCCTGTACCCAGCTAAACTGAGTTTCATTTGTGATGGAGAAATCAAATACTTGAATGACATAAACACATTGAAGAAATTTGTGATAACTAAACCAGCTCTCCGGATATACTCAGTTCCATCCTCCACAATGACCAACACAATGCTCTACCACCAAAGTAAACTCACTGAGAATTTTTTTTTTTTTTTTTAGACAGAGCCTCAAGCTGTCACCCTGGGTAGAGTGCTGTAGTATCACAGCTCACAGCAACCTCCAACTCCTGGGCTCAAGTGATTCTCTTGCCTCTGCCTCCCAAGTAGCTGGGACTACAAGCGCCCACCACAATGCCCAGCTATTTTTTTGGTTGCAGCAGTCATTGTTGTTTTGGCGGGCCTGGGCTGGATTCGAACTCCCCAGCTCAGGTGTATGTGACTGGCACCTTAGCAGCTTGAGCCACAGGCACCGAGCCCACTTAGAAATTTTTGGTCAAAATCCAACTTATGTACTTTCAACATATGTAAGCATAGATATATACATATATAATCCATATATATGCATATGGTCTCTGACAATAAAGTTTACAAACATCCTAGGGAAAGTGCTATCTACTGCAATGCTGAATATCACTACAATCATCATTGAAGTATTCCCCTTGGGAAGCTATGCACCAGAGCCAGCACCTAGTTCACCCTTCAAAGCAATTTTGGAATGCTTTTTCTGGAATGACTATCAGAGATGTCATCATTTGAGGTCTGATAGTTAAGTTTTTGAACTTGCCACTGTGCACTTTTGTTGGCAGCACTGTACAAAATAACTCAGTAAGGTTTCATAACATTGTAATATTAGTGTTTCATACCTGTGTTCATGTTGACATGTGGCAGTGTCTTGCTGAGTCATGTTCATTATTGTTGAGTGTTTTTGTGTGCTATATGACAACAGCTCAGATGGTCATTCCAGAAAAAGAATTCCAAAATTGCTTTGAAGGGTGGATTAGGTGCTTGACATCATCACTGCATAGCTTCCCAAGGGCAGTATTTCAAAGGTGAGCATAGTGATATGTAGCAATGAGATTTGTAGCACTTTTTCTTGGATGAGTTTGTGAACGTAATTTTCAGACTTTGTGTATAAAATAAATATTCTTTAGTGTTCCTAATTCTATATGAAATCAGCACATTGTACCCCATAAATGCATTAATGTATATATGATCTATGTGTTTATGACTTAATAAAAATAAATAAATATAAAAAAAATTCTTAATTGCATCAGTCTTTGTCACATCTTTCTGAGCTGGGAGTTATCCTTGCACTTTAAGATCATGTTGACCTTTTAGTTTATTTCTCAGAGGTCACCTAACTTTTTATTTATTTATTTTTTATTTTTTATTTTTTAATTATTAACTCATAGCTGTGTACATTAATATTATCATGGGGCACCATACACTTGGTTCATAGACTGTTTGACACATTTTCATCACACTAGTTAACATAGCCTTCCTGGCATTTTCCCAGTTATTTTTTATTTATTTATTTAAATAATATGGACCTCCCAATTTTGTTTCTTTCCCCTAAGTGTTTGGTGTTGGGGGAGAGGAGGAGGTGAGTAGGACACGTGATCAATTGGCATTAAGGTTAAAGGAGAAGGGAGGGAAATCCGGAACAGCAGGAGACCCGAACGAGTTGACATGAGGAAGTAGCAGAAGTGAAGACTTTTCCCCTGAATCCTCCTGGCTCTTTCCTCTCTTTCCTCCCTTACCTCTGCTCCACTGCTTCACATAGGGGTGAGAAAAAGTGATTATCTTCATTCCAAAACGATATATCTTAGGGAATCAAAAACAGCAAACAAATAAACAACAACAAAATAACCCCAGTGGCCCCTGTGTGCTGAGAGTACTTGCTGGACTTCTCTACAGCACTCAACACTATTGGCCATTCTTTTCTTCCTTAGACTGCTGTGACACTGTGCCCCTCAACTTTCTTCCTTACTCTATGGTAGCTCTTTTTCAAGACATTTTACTGACTCTTCTTTCTGCTCTTTGAATCTTGAGATTCTATAGTGTTTTGTACTTAACGTTAGCACTTTCAACCTAGATAATCTCATCTACTCTTATGGTTTTGAATGCTCTTTCTTTCTTTCTTTCTTTCTTCTTCTTCTTTTTTTTTTTTTTTTCTTAAGACAGAGCCTCAAGCTGTAACCCTGGGTAGAGTGATGTGGCATCACAGCTCACAGCAACCTCCAACTCCTGGGCTCAAGCGATTCTCCTGCCTCAGCCTCCCAAGTACCTGGGACTGCAGGTGCCCGCCACAACACCCAGCTATTTTTTGGTTGTAGCCGTCATTGTTTTTTGGCAGCCCAGGTTGGATTGGAAACTGCCAGCTCAGGTGTATGTGGCTGGTGCCTTAGCTGCTTCAGCCACAGGCACAGAGCCTTGAATGTTATTTCTAAACTTCTAATTTCCCCAAATTATATCTCATTTGAGTCCAGGTTCATATATCTTGATGCCTCCTGGACATCTCTTATTTTTAATTGTATAGTTATTCTAAATTTTTATGTCACACTGTTTATCACATACTCCTCACAAGTCTCTAATCCTGAATTAATCCAACTGTCCTTTCTGCCCATATGTGTAACTGAGTGCCTGAATACTGCTATAGAAAATCACAGTCACCAATTCATGGCCACAGATCTCCAATGGCAACTCAATGCCACTACACGATGTAATTGTTTCTCTATTCACCCTGTTCTCTCACTCATCACAATGGATATTTCTTTTTTCTTTTTTTTTTGAGACAGAGCCTCAAGCTTTCACCCTGGGTAGAGTGCTGTGGCATCACAGCTCACAGCAACCTCCAACTCCTGGGCTCAAGCGATTCTCCTGCCTCCGCCTCCCAGGTAGCTGGGACTACAGGTGCCTGCCACAACGCCCGGCTATTTTTTTTTTTTTTTTTTGTGGTTGTAGCTGTCATTGTTGTTTGGTGGGCCTGGGCTCAAACTCTCATCTTCTCAAACCTCCAGCTCTGCCTTTACTATCTCTAAGGTTAGATGGTTTGTATAGTAAATTCAATAAGCACTTGTTAATTACTTGCTATATCTCTTCTTAATTCACAGTGAGAACTGAAGCCATCAGGTAGAAATTGCTTCAAAATGTGGTCTGATTGTCCATCTATGGGGCAATGTATTCTGACTACCAAGCTAGACTCACAGCGAGCCTTACTTATGGAAACTGTGTGGTATATTTCTTTGCCTCTGTGGCTCTAAGCAGAGGGCCTTGGGATACACGTACATAGGAGCTTGGATCCTAGTTTCGGCTGGTATTGCCCTGCATTTCTCACCACCTTGGCTTATTTCTTGCAGCTGATGTAGAAGGCCAATCCTTAAGACACCGAGACAAGAGGCTTAGTTTAAATTTGGTAAGTTTGACTCTTGGGTTCCTTTAAGCCTCTATTTTATGAAAAATATCCTGACCTCTATGTGGTCCCATCAAGTTTTTTGAGACTCAGCACTCTGCATCTCTGAGGATTCTTCTATTCTCCCTTAACACTTGAATTTTTTTAGGGGGGACTATTGGGCCTGGTATTCTATAAAAGCCTTGCCGATTCTAATGGTAGCTTAGCTTGGGGTCTCCACTTAAGGTCTCACATTTTGCTTAAAGGATTTCTATAAGCTCATAACTTTCTATTTTCCAGCGTCAGATCTAGGAGAGTCAGTGCCTGTATACACACAATTGCTCCAGAGGCAGAGTTTGAGCTAGAGACTCATCTAACTTTCCTGAGGAAATGCAGAGTTATTCTTGGATAATTTGGAACTGAAACCCTATCTGCAGTGTTGGCTGGCTGCTGGTAGCAGTTTTCATGACTGGTCTGTGGTTCCCAACCATTACTTCTTCTCTTGCAGCCATGCAGGTTCTCCCCAATGTACTCCACAGCTTCAGCCAGTGCCGAAGACAGCTACATGCCCATGAGCCCCCAGGCCACTGCCTCTGATCTTGGATCCCATTGCAGCCCTGATGTCTACATCCCGATGAGCTCAGGAAACTTCAAAAGCCTTCTACCTGAGCTTCCTGCAGACCTGGAGCCTCCTCCAGTGAATAGAGATCTCAAGCCAAAAAAGAAATGTAAGGCACTTGACCAGGCCTGCTATACAGGGGAGGGGAGCAAAGTCCTAGTGTCTGCATAGGAAAGGTTTCCTTGTTGAACCTCTCTTGGAAGGAAGATCTAGAGAAACCATCACAGTGGGCTGGAAAGTATAAGGGCAAGAAAGACGTGGCTGGGGTAGAATGGGAATGATTAGGGCACTTTACTGCTCCAGAGTGTCATGATAAAGTAGTTAGAGAACTTATAGGCTCTGTGGTTCTACAAAAACAGCCTACAAAGCCACATTCATTCTAGAGTGCTTATCTTTGACTGTTTATCTAACAAGGCCTAGGAACAGGTAATAATGGATTAGAATGGAAATCACCTGGTGTCTCCTCATTTAGACAGCACTTGGATGAATTCCCACAGTGTTGGCCTTCTTTAAGGCAGGTCAGAATGGATTTTTGACACCAATCCTTGAATGTCAAACTTGGTGACATACAATTTGTCATTCATGGCTCTGTGCATGCCCATCAGCAGAATTGTCAGAGGTAGGAGAGGACTTCAGCAATGAGCAGTCTTCCTCCTGAGTGCAGCCTTTGTGTTATTATTAGGCAGCTTCTGTGTGCCAAGTAGCCTGGGAAGATAAGGAGATAAGAGAAGAGAGAAGGAGGAAAAGCAGGTCAAAGTGACCTGTTAGTTTCATTCTTACCTACCCTCACTTGCCTGGTTGGCTGTGCAATTATTAGGAAGCATTTGGTATAATGACTGTGATCTCTGAAACTTCAACTGGTTCATTTCAACCTCTTTTTTCCCCTTGGAAGAAACTTCCACTTCCAGTGGCCCGAAACTGCTACCTAAGCTCCCTGCTCATGCCTGGTCCATTCCAGTCACACCCCTGCAACTTGTGTCAAATCACATTTGCACATTTACACTGTATTTTCAGTGAATGGGATGCAAAGATGAAGAAGCAAGGAGGCTTCTTCAGTCTGAGGGGAGGAAGCTGTGTAAAAACCTGCTAGATTAAAAAGTAGAATTATGAAGTCAGCACTGAATAAGAGAAAAGACCTGTCTTATGAGTTTCTGAGGAAATAACCCTTCACTCTAGTCAGAATTAATGTCATAGGGGCCAATAACTTTGAGATACATATTAATGTTTCACCCAGTTAATTTCCTATAGTAGTGCCATCCAACAGAACTTTCTTAAAATGTGGCTAGTGAAACTGAAAAACTGAGGTTTTTTTTTCTTTTTCTTTTTTCTTTTCTTTTCTTTTCTTTTTTTTTTTTTTTTTTTTGAGACAGAGTCTTGCTTTGTCGCCCCCAGCAGAGTGCTGTAGTGTCACAGGTCACAGCAACCTCAAACTCTTGGGCTCAAGCAATTCTGTTGCTTCAGCCTCCCAAGTAGCTGGGACTATAGGTACCTACCACAATGCCCAGCTATTTTTAGAGAGAGAGTCTTGCTCTTGTTCAGGCTGGTCTCGAACCTGTGAGCCCAGGTGATCAACCCACCTCGACCTCCCAGAGTGCTAGGATTACAGCCATGAGCCACCATGCATGGTGAAAAACTGAATTTTAAATTTTATTTCATTTAATAAATTTACATATATATGTAAATAGCCACATGTTGCTGGTGGTCATATATTGGACACTGTGGCTTTATATGGCCTAGAGATAGGGATAGGGATATAGAACATGTTTGGTGAACTCAGGGTTGGAGATTTAGTGACTGGATTCAAGGGTGTCTGCTCAGGCCAGGAGGGATAGGTTCAGGGATAAGCACAAGAGCTAAGGAGGGAAAAGCCTGCTACTGAAATTGGGCAGTGGCTAGTGAGTGAACCTTCACCCTAGGGACTTCATCACACATGTGCCCTTTCTATCCCAGCCACTTGCCAGGTCCAAGACTCCTGGGAAAGTAATTGGGCAGCCTAGGCTCTGGTGACCTGGTGGGGAATTAGAAATCTCTATTCATGTGCTTGTGGCACCAGCCACATACACTGAGGCTGGCAGATTTGAACCCAGCCCAGGCCAGCTGAACAACAATGACAATTGCAACAACAACAAAAATAGCCAGGCGGTGTGGCAGGCACCTGCAGTCCCAGATACTTGGGAGGCTGAGGCAAGAGAATCGCTTAAGCCCAAGAGTTTGAGGTTGCTGTAAACTGTGACGCCATGGCACTCTGCCCAGGGCAACATAATGAGACTCTGTCTCAAGAAAAATAAAAAAGAACAAATCTCTATGCATATACTCTAGTGAAGAAAAAAGGTAAAGGCAGTGATGAAGGAAGACATGCAAGATGGGCCACTGCGATGACATAAGGGTCAGGGAAGATGCCACATGCTCCTCTATGTGCTGAGGCTACTGCAGAACACATCAGATAAACTCTTGTCTTCCTAGAGGACAGTGTAGACCTGAATCAAGTAAAGTGAGGAGGTGCTGTGAAGGATAAGTACAAAATTCCTTGAGAGCTCATGATAATGGGGCCTGATCTTCTCTGGAGGTCAAAGGACACCTTCCTCAGCAGGGCACAGTGAGCTGAGATCTAACTATGAGTAACTAGGCAGAAGAAAAAGGTTCTAGTCCAGTGGTTCTCAACCTGTGGGTCTCGACCCCTTTGTAATAATGAAAATACATTGCGGCATTAGGAAGGTTGAGCACCACTGTTTTAGGCAGAAGGACCATTGGGTGAACAATGAGTTGGAGGTGCGGAAGACTGGAACTTGGGTGATCATCTCTGCCTTTGATACGAAGGGTAAAATTTCTATTTTAGATATACCAAGTGTGAAGAAAGTGAGATTCTAAAAGGTTCAACACTTTTGTCCATTTTGTTCATACTGTGCCTCCAACACCTATAACTGCATTATGTACAGTGAGTCCTCATTAAGTGTGTATTGACTAAGTATACCTCCACATGGTGACCTCCAGCAAGTGTGTAACCATTTGCTTGGTAATTGTCTTTACTCTCAGTGAGGCAGGAAAGAGGAGGATGGTGAAATTCAGACTCATCATCAGTGTTGCCTGTTAGTAAATTTGAAAGGAAAGTGGCAGGTCATAGTTTACTGCCTTTAGATTCTAGCTTTGAACTCCCAGGAACTATCTATACGAGATATTGTGTGCTGTCTTATAGCACGGCCACCTCCTCTGGACCTGAGAAACCTCTCCACCATCCGGGAACACGCTTCTCTAACCAGGACTCACACTGTACCTTGGTAAGTTTCTGATTGCTCCAAGGCACATCATGCAGCATAGATACCCCCAGTAGTAGGTAAGGCTCTTTTAATGTAGTTGAAGCCCATTCTTTCTAGCTTAAGCCAAAGGAGGGGTGAAGTTTATTATCAAGACCAGAGGTGTTTTACAGATCACAAAAGAAAGAATATATTTGGGTATCCCAGAATACTGGAGCTGCAAACTGGAGTGTTGTTGGCAACCCAGCGCATCTGATTCTGTTTTCCCCATTCTTTGTCTTTGTGGAATGGGGTAGGAAAAGGGAGTTCTTAGAGAAAGAGGGATGTGGTGGTTCACAGCCTGGATACACAAACCTCAAAATGTACTTGTACTCTCATCTCCCCTTTTAGAAATTGCATTTTCAGAGTCCCGAGCCCAGGAATTTCTTGGTTCACTCTAATGCCACAGGACATAATCACTTTATAAAGTAGAATTCTGCAGTGAGCTGTATTTCCAGCTAAGACTGCAGAGAAATTCAGCTTCTAACTCAGGAGTAGGATTGAAGTCAGTGTGTAGCCTTCTTATCAGGGGAATGGCCTTACTCCTTACTTTTTCTGGTTACTTTGATTGGAAACAAGAGGGCCCCAGAGGAGCATTTTTATATTTTGCCAAATTATATGATATCTTGGTCTATTTCTGGAATGCTCAGGAGCTGTGTCTCATATAGGGCCTAGAAAAAAGCAACCAATTGTCCCATAGTGGGACAGAAAATGCTGGGCAGCCTCTGCTTCTTCAGGAATTGCCTTGGCCAGAGGAAGTTGTGTCTGGAAAGGGAAGGTGGAAACCCCACGGGAGCCATGTCAGTTCCTGGCTGGCTTTCAGAGCAGTTGTAAGGCATTGCTTTGACCTCATCTGTATTTTTGTTTTTAGCAATCGAACCAGCTTTCTCTCTCCAGAAAGAAATGGTATTAATTCTGCAAGATTTTTTGCCAATCCTGTTTCCACAGAAGAGAAAGAAAGCTACATCCAAATGGTAACCTATATTTTTCACACTCTTATTGTCCACCCCAATCTATATTCTTGTGAGTTCATTATACATGTAAAAGAAACATCCATCAGAAAGTCCTGTGCAATCTTAAAATGATCACTTGATTGTAAAACTAGGTCACAAGCTTTTCTAGACTGGGAACACATCAATTTGAAGCTGTTTTCTTGCCTGTAATACTCAAATCCTCATGTCATTTTGGGACCACAGTATTTTAAGAGAACCCAGGGCTGAGATATGTAAAATAGGAAAATGGAAATGCAAGAAATTCTTTTCACCAAGGTAATGATGTCCTGTTTGACCCCAATAGGTTAGTAGTTCCCTGGGCATACGGCATCTAGGCTATGAAAAGTCACATATTGCATCCTTCCATCTACCAAAACCACTGGTAGCCCTGCCCTGACGAAGGATGAATCACTAACAATCCCCTTGGAGATGTACAGTTCCCTGGGCCATAAGTGTGTCTTAGCTTCTGGATACTATTGTTTGGGGTCTTTCTGTAGACCTGAGTGAATAGAGACCTGATACCTCTATCATTTGATTAGCCATTCATAGTTTGAGTCCTAATGTCTGTCTCCTGCCCTGTTGCCCCTTATGTTTTCTTCATCTTAGTTGCTTTTGAAAGCATGGGTTTTTGAAGATGGAAAGGGACTTTCAAAACCTGTTGCACTTAGCTGCACTGTATCCAGGACTATGCCCATTTTGCAATTTAGAAGTGTAGGGACATCCGGAGAGTACTTCTTTTTCAACTATGAAATTTTGAAAAGAGATCTATTTTAGAAGGAAAATGCTCAAGGCACTGTGGCTATATACTCTTGAGAAGGTAATTCTGTCCTCCTATATATGAGGATAATAGGTAACTGAAAATCTAAAAATGGTAATCTCTAATAAAGCAATAATTAAATGCTTCATCTTGTCTTTTTATTTGATTAAAATTGTTCTGTAAGTGCACTTAACCATAAACAGATGGAAAGTGACTCACACAAATATGCTGTAGTCTTCCCAATATTTCTCACACTTAGTAATGGCCCTTGAGAGACTTCTAGAAAAAAACACTCTTATAAAGGATGCTGAACAGCTGCATTCTGTCTACAGAGAGGAGAAAATGGAAGTGAATCTAAAACCTAGTGGAAGCAAGTACACGGTCATTCCAGACACCAGCAGTTTCATTCTGATCTCTGAGGTTGTTGAGAAAAACCGGGATTTCATTAACAACACAATTAAGGATTATTTGCCCGGGCTTATCACCAATAAATGGCTGTCCGAAGGCAACACTAGGCAATATGACACAGTAGATTAAGGGCCCAGAACATGAGCTGAAGGTAGCTATGAGGGAATCACTATATAAAAATGTTTAAACACTAATGTTTTTGTTAACTTTAGTAATAAGATATGATTTTGATTTGGTAGGCACAACAACCACACAACAGCCCTATTTAGTAGTGTAAATAAGATTTGATGCTTTAATTTTAACAGTTTTGTAAGGCTTTTAGAGTATAATTAATTCTAGACTCTTAAATTTCACAGTATTTTTAATTAATTTTTATTATGGTATAATATTTTTGAATTTTTAGATTATTTAGTGAAATTAACTTTCTCTTGGTGTGTTGTTCTAGGAGTTGAACATATATATTGATTTGTATAAACATCAGCACAGTCAGGATACAGAACAATTCCCAAAATACTTCCAGATGCTACCTCCATAGTCACACCCTCCCTCTACTCCTACACCCAGGCAACAACTGCTTTGTGTGGTTAGTCACTATTATTTTGTCCTTTGAAGAATGCCACATAAATAGAATTGTATACCACCTTTTGAGACTGACTTCTTTCACTTAAAATAATGTCTTTGAAGTTCATCAGTATTGTTACATGTGTAAATAGTTTTGTTTTCTTACTGAGTGGTGTTGAATGATATGAATATCAACAATGCCACGTTTTGTTTGTCTATTTTCCCACTGAAGGATATTTGGATTGTTTCAAGTTTTTGAACAGTTATAACTGTTACCAACATTTTTTTTTTTTTAACAGACAGAGTCTCACTTTGACACTCTCAGTAGAGTGCTTTGGTGTTACAACTCACAGCAACCTCCAACTCCTGGGCTTAGGCGATTTTCTTGCCTCAGCCTCCTGAGTAGCTGGGACCACAAATGCCCATGACAACACCCAGCTATTTTTTGCTGCAGTTTGGCCAGGGCTGGGTTTGAACTCGCCACCCTTGGTTTAGGGGGCCGGCACCCCACTCACTGAGCCACAGGTGCTGCCCATGCTATCAACATTTTAAAAATATTTTTAAAAAATACTTTTACTCTTGTGAAATGTAAATAACATAAAATTTGCTGTGTTGTAATGTTGTGTAATCATTACCACTATCCATTTTAAGTATTTTCTCATTGTTCCAAACAGAAATCTTGTACCCATTGAGTAATATTGCCCTATTTCCCTCTCCCCTGAGTGCCTGGAAATCTCTGGTCCTCTTTTGGGCTCTGTGAATTTACCTATTCTTGGTATCTCATATAGGTAGAATCATATAATATTTGTCCTTTTGTTGCTGTCATATTTCATTTAGGATGTTTTCAAGATTCATCAATATTGTAGCAAATGTCAGAATTTAATTCCTTTGAAGGCTGAATAATATTAAATTTTATGAATATAACTACATTTTGTTTATTTATTCATCTGTTGATGGATATTTGGGTTGTTTCTAGCATTTGTCCATCATGAATAATACTGCTGTGAACATTTGTGTACAAGTGCACAAGTGCAGTATATGTTTGAGTTCCTGCTTTTAATTTATTTGGATATATACATAGAAGTGGAATTTCTGAATCATATGGTGATTCTTTTTTTTTTTTATTGTTAAATCATACCTGTGTACATTAGTGCAATCACCTGTACCCATTCTAACATGCACCATAGATGTGGCCCCACCCATTACCCTCCCTCCACCAAAACCTCCCCCCCCTTCCCCTTCCTTGGCCCTTTCCCCATAGTCTTGTGGTATAGTTGGGTTATAGCCTTCATATCTCTGATGATTAAGGATGATGAGCTTTTTTTCATGTGTTTGTAGATTTTGCGTCTGTCTTCTTTGGAGAAGTTTCTCTTTAAGTCCCTTGCCCACCCTGAAATGGGGTCACGTGTTCTTTTCTTGCTGATAAATTTGAGTCCTATGTGGATTCTGGTTATTAGACCTTTCTCTGAGGTATAACCTGCAAATATTTTCTCCAATTCTGAGGGCTATCTGCTTGCTTTACTCACTATGTTCTTGGCTATGCAGAAGTTTTTAGTTTGATCAGGTCCCAGTAGTGTATTTTTGGTACTGCTTCAATTGCCTGGGAAGTCCTCCTCATAAAATATTCACCCAGGCCGATTCCTTCAAGAGTTTTCCCTGCACTTTCTTCAAGTATTTTTATAGTTTCATGTCTTAAGTTTAAATCTTTTATCCAGTGAGAGTCTATCTTAGTTA
>CAUYPK010049621.1:0-19473 GCA_963574355.1 Loris lydekkerianus | reverse complement strand
ACGACTCAGCAAGGCCCGGCCTGAAACTGCCTCTACCTAGATACAGCCAATGTGGTACCATGCCACTGGCCCGACCCTGTCACTCACCTCTTCCCCTGCCTTCTTTCCCTGCCCCTTCTCCACAATAAAAAATAAATAAATAAATAAAAAATAAAAAAAAAAGAGAAAAAAAAAAAAAAAAAAAGTATAAAACAACCTTGTGAGTTCATTGTGCTAACCTGTATGGATAGGCCTCATACATAGTACATAATTTGAGAAGAGCAGGCATACTTGAAATTCAATGATAATATCACAATAATAAATACAGACAATCAAGTTATATGGGCTAAAACAGCAACCAAAAAGGGAACACTTAATACCAGTTATTACAAAAGCAAATAAAATGTGTTGCTATCATAGCAAAATTAAACATACATTGAATAAAGACCTTAGAACTATACACATGGTTCTAGGATGATATTTGGAAAATAATCCAAATTTTATTGCCGTTCCCTATTCTCAGAAGACATTAATATATCATCCATAACAGTTGAGCGAAAGTGAATAAAAAACAGATAAGAAAAATATTATTTTCTTTTAGTATAAGAGGAATAGTTTGTCTAAGAATTACTTCTCTATAGATGATCAAGATTTCATCAGCATAAAACTAAGCTATATTAATACTTTTCCGTTTGTATGAAGTATTATAAGAATAAATTTAATTAAAAATCCTAGAAAATAAAAGTTTAGTGCAAGTAAAAAGCTGTTATTTTGTTTGCTCATAAGTAGGTGAGATATGAAAAAGTAAATAAGAATGATTAAATATTGCCTGAATGAAAATTAATTTGCATAAATTAATTTAGGTGCATGCATTATTTTACCTATTATCCTATTATATAGTCCTAAGTATTTATAAATACGATTAAGAAGTTCCATCTCTATATTACACTATCTCCTTTTACATAATGTAATGCTAAAATAAAACAAACCAAGGGCATAGAATGCATTATTATAGCGCTAAAAATGTGTAGTAACTGCATGTACGTGTGCATGTGAGGGGATGGTAAATATGTACCTATGTTTTCTTTCCTCTCCAATTATCTGTTGGTATGTCTGAACTCTTGAGCTTCCCATTGCAGTACCAAATATTAGTTTGGTGTCATAGGGCTCTTATCACTAGAGATTGAACAAGTCTTCTCCCCAATTAGTAGAAGGCCCAGTTTCCCCAGTTTCCTGTTCCCTCCAGCATCCCAGAAAGAAGCTCAGTGGATGCAGCAGACTTTAGTGTTCACAGGATTCTAGTTTAAATCTTTCAAGGTTCAGGATTCACATTATACCTCCAGGTCCAGCAGAGAGAACTCCGTGAAAACTTCAACAAAAGATTTTAAACTTTAGTTATATCATCTCGTTTCTGTTTTGAAGCCCAGTCAAGTTAAACTGTATCTTTCTATTCTGATTAAGTTCCATGGCTCTTTTTACCTATTTTGTCTAAGTTTGGCAACAGAAACATTGAAAGGTGGTCTAACACATGAAACTGCGCCAACTTGACCAGGTGTCTGCAGGCCAGGATTAAACAACAGGCTGGGTTACAGCATAAACAGAGTAGGAAATATATCACGTGAAGGAAAATAAGTGTGGGTTAATTTCCTATAGTTTTTGAATCATGATAAATGAAAGCAATAAACTGGGTTTCAAATATAAAAAGGAAATGAATAAAATAGAGGAAAGTGATAAATATTGCTTAAATGTGAAGGTATAAGAAAAGAAAATTTCATATTCAGAAATAACTTTCCCTTAGCGTAATGAATTTCAACAGAAAGCAAATGCAAAGAAACAGAAAAAAGCTCCATGAAAACTCAGCAAAATGCCCTTAAATCGATTATAACCTGCCCAGGAGTAGAGCATTATATCAGCCCTGGACAGAGAGGCATAGGCACTTGTGGCAGACTAATAATTTAGTTTGTAGTCAAAACAAAGATAAAAATATAGGTATTTGGTAAGAGAATAAATTTCTTTCTACAAATGTTCATTCTGTTTTACATTGGAAATAAAAGATTAATAGCTTATATTGAAGTAATGTTATGTTATAGTTTACCTTAGCAGAATCTAACTTGCTTTTGATATTTTTGCATCCATACAGTTAAGTTGAAAGCATATTATTCCAGCTTTATTGAAGTGTAATTGGCAAATAAGAATTATAAATATGAAGGTGTACCATGTGATGGTTTGATTTATATGTATATATTATTATCACAATCAAATTAATTAACACATCTATCACCACACAGATACCCTTGTGTGTGCATGTGCGTGTGTGTGTGTGTGTGTGTGTGTGTGTGTGTGGTGGGGGTGGTTAGACACTTCAGACGTACTTTCTGCAAATTTTGAGTAAGCAATACAGTATTATTAATTATGGTCATCATTTGTACATTAGATCCTCAGAACAGATTCATCTCATAATTGGAAGTTTTTATCTTTTCATCAAAATCTCTCCATTTTTCCTATTTCTCCTGCCCTTGGCAACTGCCATTTACTCTCTGGTTATATGACTTTGAACTTTTTAGACTTGGCATTAAACAATATGCAGCATTTGTCTTTCTTTGCCTGGCTTATTTCACTTAGCATAAAGTCCTCCAGGTTCATCAAATTATCACAAATGGCAGAATTTCCTTCCTTCTTAATGGTTAAATAATCTTTTATTTTATATACAGTATAAGTAACATGTCTCTGTGTATATAAGTATGCCTATGTAAACATATCATATTTTCTTTATCTAGCAGGGGACGATTAGCTTGTTTTTATATCCTGATGATTGTTACTAGATTATGCTACCCAGTGACATAGCACTTGCTCTGCTACTTACTGAGTAATTTGGGCAAGTTACTTAATAATTTGCCCCAGTTACATCATCTGTAAAATAGGTCTGATGATAATAGTTCTCTCAGAGCATTGTTGTAGGAATTAAGGAAATTAATATAAGTAAATATTTAAAGCAATACATTATGCATTGTTAGTGATGAAAAGTATTTTCTTTTATCAATTTCTCATTGCATTAATTTAATTTCAATCGCAAATTTTCATCAAATAACTTACATTTTATGGTCAGGACTACAGAAACTCCTCACTCCTTTTCCATATATACATTACAAAAATTGTGAAGGGGTATCAGTCACCTTAGATGACAAGTGGTTTTCATTTCTAATCTAAGGTTTTACAGCCTGTTGAAAGCATGTGGCCAGTTACATTTCATACGTTATATAAGGAGTCACATATAGACTTCTGAGATTCCAGCCCCCATAATTCAAATTTATACTAGTGTTATGATGTTATCGTTACTTTGGTATCAAATAAGCTTTCCAGATGGCCCATCCACTAACTTGGCTCTGATTTTTAATAGATTTAGTGTGGTGTGTTAGAAAGAAAATTAGATTTGGAGTTAGGCAAAATGTGGTTTGAATCCTAAACCTGAAATCTCTTAGCTGTCTGAATTTGGGACAAGTTACTTAAACTTGGTGTAGTTTGCTGTTAGTAATAAAGGTAATAAAACAAAGAGCTCGCAGTGATTCAGAAACATGGAATGTAAATAAAGCAAACACCTCAGTGCTTGGCATATAGTACTTGGTGTTTCTGCCAACCATATTTCCCCCCTTTTTTTGTCTTTTGTTAAAAGTGCCTTGGTTTTATTTGTAAGAAACTGTATGTCCTCGCTCCCTATTTATGCAGCTCAAGTATTCATGATATGGAACAATCTCTTGCAATACCCCACGTTAGGCTGCCAGCTCCCTGAGTGATTTTTGACAGAATTATCAGAGGAGGTGATCTCTACGCCATGTTTTGGCCCAGGTTATGGGAAAGCCTTATTTCCTACCATTCTCAGAGTCTGAGAATGAAATCAAGGCAGAGACTAAAACCAAGCTAAGTGGCAAGACCAAGAAAGTATCAGTCATAACTGAAGGTAGCTTTACCCCATGGTTTGAATAAGTTGATTTTTGTTCATTTTTAAAATGTGTTTCATATTTGTATTAGTTTTAGTCAGCTCTTACTTTCTGTAAACTGAAATACTCTTGGAAAATAGGATAGGTAATAAAAAATGAGGAGTATGTTTATTTGTATCTTACAGATATCAGAATCTCAAAGAACAGAAGCCATAACTTTAGTTTAATGGAAACATTAGTCCTGCATGAGTCTCAAGACTGCTGGCCACCAGACTAGAAACCATCAGGACCCTTGTGAATTTTCAGCTTTACAATTCACACTTCAGATATTGTTGGCCTCCATGATCAAGTGAGCTAATTCCTTGTAATAAATATCTTTCTATTTATATACATCCTATGAGCTCTGTTTGGTTCTGTTTCTCTGGAAGATGCTCACTAATATAAAAACCTACTTCTCAAGGTATATGTTCATCTAAAATCATATTTTCTGAGTTTAATTGTAAAGGAATGAGCTTTGAAAAAAAATCAGGCTATTCAAGTTTTCACACAAACATAAGACCCTGAAAAATTGATTTTTATCCAATATGTTTTAACAATTGTTGACACTATTATGGGTTTGTTTTAAATTATTATTTAAAAAACAGTAGCATGACTACCAAAAACCTGCATTAAAAGAAATGGACTTAAAATCTCCACAGATAAGTTGTTTCCTGCCTTTTATGGGTTGACAAATTATGGCTCATAGATGGAAACCCTAACATCCAGAGCCCCAGAATCTGACATTATTTATAAATAGGGTCATTGAAGATATGATTAGGTAAGTTAATATGAGGCCATACTGGAGAAGGGCAGGCCCTGCACCCATTACAACTGGTGTTCTTATAAGAAAAGGGAAAACAACGTGAAGGCACAGAAGGAGAATGCACAGTGAGAAGGTGGCCAGATGAGCAAGTACTACAGCTATGAGCCAAGAAAGGCAAGGAAGGATTCTCCCCAGCCAGTTTCAGAGGGAAAATGGCCCTGCCAACATGTTTGTTTTTGATGTATGTATGTACTTATTTATTTATTCATTCATTCATGCATTCATTCATTTATTTTGAGACAGAGTCTCGCTTTGTTGCCCTGGGTAGAGTGCTGTGGCATCACAACTCACAACAACCTCAAACTCTTGGGCTCAAGTGACTCTCTTGTTTCAGGCTCCCAAGTAGCTGGGACTACAGACGCCCGCCACAACGCCTGGCTAGTTTTAGAGATGAGGTCTAACTCTGGCTCAGGTTGGTCTCGAACCTGTGAGCTCAGGCAATCCACATGCCTCAGCCTCCCAGAGTGCTAGGATTACAGACATGAGCCACCATGCCGGGCCCCTATTTTAGATTTTAGACTTCAGAAATGTGAGACAATAAATCTGTTGTTTTAAGCTTCATAGTTGATTGTACTTTGTTAACGGAGGCCTTAAGAAACTAAATGGCTGAAATAGTTTGTGTTCATTTCATACTTTTTAGATTTACCTCTAAAGGTACTCTATTTATATGGAAAAGGATTGAAGAACATTTTAAGTAGTAGTTTATTTTTATAATAAGTCTAGTATTAAGAATATTACTAAAGAAAATAAAGAGTACTTTTATTTAAAGCCAAACTAACTGTAATTAATGTAAAAGCAATATTAAAGACTTAAACTGCCGTGCTATTTTCTGTATTCACATCTCCCACAGAAAAATTCCATGCGTGCTATGTTAAAAGCATAGAAGCAAATATAATTACCTACCGATCATCTTTTCAGCCAAAATTATCCTCTGTGATAAAGGCTATAACCAACTAAACTCAATTTATTTTCATACTGAGAGTTTTATAAAACGTACAATAAAGTATTTAACAGAGTTATAAAGCAATGAGCAATATGTTCCTTTATTGACTATTGTGTCTTACAAGGACTTGAGCAAAGATCCTGTCTGCAGATAAACTGGCATATGAGAAAGAAAATCAGAATTGAAGACTGATTCTATTTTAAATATACATCTTGTGCATACTTTCTTTGCAAAGGGGGAATTTGGGAAGAAAGTGAATACATTTGTGTCTGTAACCAACATTTTTGTCTGGGTTTGACCCTTTCATGTATAGTGTGACGAATAAAGACGTCAAAGAGGCTTTGAGAAAGTGACTGAAGAAACAATTTGTGAGATAGCGACATGGAACATAATTTGCCAAGATGGCAGCACACAAAAGAATTCAGGTTACATTCACAGAATATTGTTTTATTTGCTCCCTAAGCTTGTTTTTGTGTGTCATCTTAATATATTTTGCCCTCACTTTGGTAGTGTACACTTTTTAAATGAATATTTTATATTGGAAATCAATTAAAATTGCATTTTTCCTGCTGCATAACTTGTGGCAATATTTCTGGTGTGAATTTTAGGGCCTCGAAAATAAGAGTGAATGTTTGAGACACTAAAAAGCACACCATATGCTACACATCAACCATAGAATTTTTGTTTGTTTTTTCACCAAAATGTTAAGGAGGTACAACTGATTTTGTTACATCGATAGCTTTTGTAGTGCTTGAATCGGGGCTTTAGTGTGTCTATCACCCAGGTAGTGTTCACTGCACCTGTTAGGAAGCTGTTTACCCCTTCCCTTCCCCCACTTTCCCTTTCTTGACTTCCAATGACTTTAACTTCCCTCTGAGCCCACCAGTTAGGTCCAAGTTATTAGAGAGTACATTTAATGTTTATTTTTTTCCATTCTTGAGATACTTCACTCAGATTGCTGTAAAATACATTAATTCATATCAATTTGTTAAGCCACTCATGAATTGCTGGTCCCTTATGTTGATTCTACATCTTTGTGGTAGGGAATTGTACTGCAATAAATATTTGAGTGTAGCCTTTTTTATAAAATAATTTCTTTGCTTTTGGGTGGATTGTAGTGGGATTTCTGGATCAACTCTAGGTCTATTTTTAGTACTTTGATGAATCTCAATACTGTTTTCCTTAGGAATTGTACTAGTTTGCAGTTTTTCCAACAATGTATAAGTGTTCCTTCCTTTCTCTCTGCATCCAACGTCAGCCTACCCCTGTGACAATGACTATAATGAGATGTAACAATGTTTTTAAAAGTATTAAAGAATAAGTAAATAAAAAATCCAAAAATGAGATGTAAACAATGTTTTTAAAAGTATTAAAGAATAAGTAAATAAAAAAGTTCAATGGGAGAGAAATTATGTTCTAAAAATTTTAACATTTTTGTTGCTTCTTTTTATTTCAAGCCCCATATTCAATTGAACATTATATCCTATTGATTGCAAAATACACTTAGAACTGAACTGCCTCTCTGTGCACATGACATGTATTTTAAGTCTCTACCATCTCTTACCTGAGATGATAATCTTCTGGGGTTTAAACCATGCAGTTTGTGGTATTTGGTTATACTAGCCCTAGGAAATCAATACTGTTTCTCAATGTGTTTTACCCTGACGTTTGTAATTTAAAATTTCTACATTCTATACCTTTACCTTCACACCAAACCTACGTACCCTCTATATTGTTCTACAGCATTTAATATAATTTACATTTTCATGTTGTTTAATGTCTTCTTTCTATTGTATTTGTAGAATATAAGTCTAGCGAATTCAGATGTGTGCATTATTACAGTCACAGATGTATAGCAAGTACTTTGAATAAAACTTGGCACAAGGTTAGTACTCAATACATTTCTTAAATGAATGAATACAATGTGTTAGATTATTTCACATTTCTGCATGAATGGAGAACATGATGAGATGTTGCACTATGTCAACATAATATACTGGATTAATGTGTGAACTTGAGATCACAGTTTTAAAATGAGTATGAGATGCTATTGTGTAGGCATATATAAAGTAGAACAGAAAAAGGAAGAATTTATTGCAAAAAAAGAGTATAAAACTATCTTATGTAGTAAAAGAAGGTGGAATTCCTTAGAGATAACTATGAAACTGCACCATGATATTACCCATCAACAACTAACAAGAAATGATTAAACGCCTAGTATTAGCCAATGCTGCTCTAGAATCTGAAGAGCGAATTATAACATTCAGTAATGATCTCTAAATCCATATGTACCAAGAAAGCAACTAATAAGAAATCAAATTATAAAGAAATAACTATGTTAATAAGAATTTAGAGAATTGAAACAAATATATGAATATGGCTGAAAGTCTAGAAAAGATGAAACAAGGTTGATTAATGGGTACAAATATACAAAGATAAAAGAAATAGGACTTCTTATTTAATAAATCAGTAAGGTGACTACAGATAACATTAATAGGTTGCACATTTCAAAATTTATAGAAAAGAATAATTTTAATGTTCATAGAATAAAGAAAAGATAAATATTTAAAGTAATGAATATACCAATTGTCATTATATGATTATATGCATGTATCAGCTTATCATGAAAGAATGTGTGGGGAAAACACTTGAAGACATTAACCTGGGGAAAGATTTTGTGAAGAAGACTTCTGTGGCAATTTCAACAACAACAAAAATAAATGAATGGGACTAAATAAAACTGAAAAGCTTCCGGACAGCTAAGGAAACAACAACCAAAGCAAATAGACAACTTTCAGAATGGGAAAATATATTTGCATATTATGAATTGGACAAAAGCTTGATAACTAGGATCTACAAAGAACTCAAATTAATCAACAAACAAAGAGTAAACAATCCCATTTATCTCTGGGCAAGAACTATGAATAGAACCTTCTCTACAGAAGACAAACAAATGGCTAACAAACAAATGAAAAAGTTCTCATCATCCCTAATCATCAGAGAAATGCAAATCAAAACCACAATGAGATATCACCTTACCCCAATGAGATTGGCCCACAGCACAAGGTCTCAAAGCTGCAGATGCTGGCATGGATGTAGAGAGATGGTAAAACTTTTACATTGGGGGGGAGGGGCTTCAAACTAATACAACTTTTTTGGAAGGAGGTATGAAGAATCCTCAAAAAACTCTAATTAGATCTCCCATTTAATCGTGCAATCCCATTACTAGGCATATACCCAGAAGAAAAAAAAAAAAAACAAACTCCTTTTATCATAAGGACACTTGCACTAGACTGTTTATTGCAGCTCAATTTATAATGGCCCAAATGTAGAAAAAGCCTAAAGGCCATCAACCCAGGAATGGATTAACAAGCTGTGGTGCATGTATACCATGGAATACTATTCAGCCACTTAAAAAAAAAAAAAAAAAAAAAAAAATGGAGACTTTATATCTTTTATATTAACCTGGATGGAGGTGGAACACATTCTTCTTAGGAAAGCCTCAGAAGAATGCAGAAAAATAGAATCCTATGTACTCAATTCTAATGTGAAGGCAATAGATGAGCTGATACAAGGGGTGAGGTAGTGAAATGAGATAGTAGGGAAGAGGGGAAGAGGGAAGAGGATGGCTGACCTGGACGGCAGGTGCTATATTATTTCTGCACTCATTATGTGTCTTTGTCCTCCTCAGGATGAAACTCCTCAGGTTTCATCCTGTTTGTTTCCAGACAGACATTTCCCAACTATGGCAAAGACTATGCAATTCACAGGGGTCCATGAGTTCCCAGATGATTTGTAAGACTGCAGAGCCTGTACATCCTGGGCAGATGCCCTCCCTACCAGAGTGTAGCATTCCTTTCCGTCCCTTCCCCTCTTCTTTCATGACTGCAAAGAGAGACAATTGAGCCACCACCCTGAGGTTTCCACAGAGTGTGTGACTCAGGCCTTTCCTCACGAAGTCCTGCAGCAAATCAAGGAGTACTCAGAATGGGAGCTGCCTGTTCACAGTCCTGCTGTGTGTCTGGTGCTCTATCGGTGCTGGGCATGCCTTGAGGTAGAGGGACATCAATCCACCTTGGGCATGCTTCAAGTTATGCAAGACATGTCTGCTTCTCCCTGATGTGATCAGGGTTTGATCTTATTTGTCTAGAGACACGAGGAATCTGCATTGGAAGACTGAGGAGAGACAGCAGTGTAATTCCTAGCTGTGACACGCTTACAAGGAAGCCCTTATGCCATGGGAAAGCTGCACTTTCAGCTCAGTCTGGGATCCTAGGTCAGGGGTAGGGGTGGATCACCCAACCCACAACACAGTCATGGAAGAGCTTGGCTGGCCTTGGTCCAGCTGGCCAGCAGATGCCAGGGGGAACCTGTGGAGCAGAGAGAGGGGAGAAGACTGACGTCTATTGACAGACTTACAGTTTGTGAATCTTAGATGGGCATGTCTCCACAAACAGACTTTCTGGCTGGGTGGGGCCACTTCACTCTCTCCCTGGTGAGGTTCTGTTCAGAAGATGGGAGCAGACCTCTGACCCTGTCAAAACAGCCAACTTGACAGCTTCTGTGGAGCCTGAGGGCAAGCTCAGTCCCATCCAGCCTGTCTCTTCTGCAGCAAAAATTAAGGGTACATCTAGAAGCTCTAGGGTCCCACCCAGTATTTGGGCATCTGAGTGCTTCTCCGGGGAGACGAGAGCTGGTCTCTCAAAACAGCACTCCACCTTGTCCCTTCTAGCAAGCACCAGTTACTGACTGGGATGTCAATTTGCACTCCCTTTGGATCATTTCTTGACTCAATCTTACAGGATGTGTGTGTGTGTGTGTGTGTGGGAGGGGAGGGAGGTGTCCACAGAGTGGCCATTTAGAGGAGCACTACCCCTCCCCACAGAAAAACAGTACTACTGGATAAGGGCGGAAAGAACACAGCCCAATCCTTCAGCATGCAAGCATTTAGCCTCTCCTCTGTGATCTGCTCAGTTAGTCTGGAGAGCTTGTCCTGCCTCTTCTGACAGTGGCACCCCTAGTGGCTAGAAAAGCAACATCTGATCCCTCTGAAGCTCTGCAAAGCCTTTAGGCTCTTGCAATCCAGCTGGAAATTGACTTGCACCTCCCCCCACCTTGGTTGTGGTGAAGATCAAGAAACTCCCAAGGGTCCCACCTAAAGCTTGGGGTGCTCAAATACTCCACTTGGGGGACCAGAGTCTACCATGACACAAAGGAACATCTTGGCTGTGGGATCACTCACACAAACATCAGCCAGTGGCAGACAGAACAATACAGCCCACCACCCAGCATTCCACACAGGCAAACAGTTAGTGGCTGATTCATACTCGCAAGAACCACCCACCATCACCAAGGGCAAGATGGAGGACCTAACTGACTGCACACTCTCAGGAAGAGACAAAGATAATAGATCAGAGGTGAGATGAGAGGTTCATTAAAACTGCGAGATGAGAAGGAACCAGCAAAAAATTCCAGAAATACGAGAAACTAACGGGAAAGGTCAATCCCTAAAGAAAATGAGTAACTCCTTGCCAATGGACACCAACCTAAACATAAAGATCAAAATGACGGATGAGAAATTTGGAACATGGGCTGTATGGAAACTACTAGAAATACAAGAGAAAATAGAAGCCCAGTACACAAAAGCCATAAGGACAATGCAGAAGACGAATGAAAAATTCTCTAATGACATTGAGGCATTAAAGAAAAACCAAACAGAACTTCTGGAAATGAAAACTTCATTCAAGGAATTTAAAAGCATACAGGAAAATCTTAAGAATAGGCTCAAACAGGCAGAAGAAGGAATCTCAGAACTTGAACATTATACTTTTGTGCTGAAAAGACAGAGAAATCAGAAATAAACAAAGTTTACAAGAAATGTGGGGCTCTATAAAGAGGCCAAATGTAAGAATCATAGACATTCCTGAGGACAAAAAAGAAAATACACAATGACTGGATAATTTATTTGATGGAATTATTGAGAAAAATATCCCCAGCCTTGCTATAAATCCAGGTATCCAAGTACAAAAAGCACACAGGATATTCAAGTATAAGAAGCACACAGGACTCCCAGGACATTCATTGCAAAGAGGTAGTTACCATGACACGCTCATTAGGCTGGGCAACGTAAACACAAAAGACTTTGACATTGTTGGTGATTACTGCCTGATCATTTTCTAGAATGCAAATCAACTTGCATTGTCTAATGACAACACAAAAGTTGTGTTGTGTTCTTAGTGCATTATGTCAAAGGGCATCTGGTGTTGATGTTATGACTGCTGATATTTGTAAGACAGGATATTATTTCCAAGATACGAAGTATGTGAATAAAGGCATGTTGAAATATGAATAAAGGCATGTTGGAATAAACTTTGCAAGCTTTTCATACTCTATCAAAGTTAAGATACATTGATAATAAAATGCATCATTGCTATCTATAATGCAATATATTTTAAAAAATAATGTGTCTAGCTCAGCACCTATATCTCACTGGTTAGGGCACTGGTGACATGCACCAGGGCTGATGGGTTTGAACCTGGCCCAGGGCCTTCAAAACAACAACAACAAAACAGAGTAGCCGGGCATTGTGGCTTACACCTGTAGTCACAGCTACTTGAGCAGCTGAGGCAGGAGAATTGCTTAAGCCCACAAGTTTGAGGTTGCTGTGAGCTGTGATGCTATAGCACTCTACTGAGGGTGAAATAGTGAGACTCTGTCTCAAAAAAAAAGAAAAAAAAATATATATATATGTATACATATATATAGACATATATATACACATGTATATATATGTCTATATATATGTATATATGTATATATATATATATATGTCTAAGAAAAATGTCATGCAATAACTTTCTACAAAGTCAAAATGCTATATGAATAAAAAGATGTATTTTATATTTATAAAAATAATTTTTTTTCTCCTTTTTTTAAATTTAGATCATAGAAGTGCTAAAAACATCAATGAATGACCAAACTCAGCAAGAACAGCCTGAGAGTCGCACACCAGCACAACCACCACCAGGCCAAAGGTACAAACGACCACAATTGCCACCGGGCCAAGTACAACTGTTGTTTTCTTCTTACTTTAACAGACATTAAAATGGGAATAAAATATGTATCTTAAATTCAATAAAAATGAATAGATTAATACCCCCAAACCAGAGTGATGGGAGCACACTGAGTATGTTAAAGAGTAGGGGATAAGACCATCAGGGTCAGGCTTTGCACTGGAACATTCTCCACACACCCCTGCCCCAGGAATGGCAAGAGGGGAAACAGTTTCTGTTTGTGTGAGTTTGAGAATCATATGGCTAAGAAAAAAAAAAAAAAAAGGAGCACGTCTATTTGTCTATTTGCATGCCTAAACACGGTACTATTTTCCTCATAACCACAGTGCTAGTAGTCCTCAGTTTTAATGCAAACAGTGGAGAAAACTGAGACAATTTTAGAAAACAGACACAGAAATGATCTTGAATCCATGATTTTCAAAGCTGAAAATCACTTTCTTATCTCACGGTGTGGTGTTCCTTGGATTGGCTTAAGCTCTCTACCCAATGATTGAATAATGAATACAATTAAAACAGCAGGAAATTTGACAGGACAAGGAGAAACAAACTTATAATTGTGGATATTATTTGTTTACCAGAGTGGCAGATTTTTACCTCTGTAAAGTGAAAAGATGCATTTCTAGATATGTATGGCATTGTTTGGATAATTTAAGATGAATGATTTTAATTCAGTAATCTGTCGGTATATGTCAAACATGTAAGTCTAGTCTAGTCTAACTACAGAGACCCTTCACCAGGAAAATTGGACAGCCCAGTTTTCCCAAGACAATCTATTTTATTCCTATTCTCAGGGCATAATTATTAATACTATTCCCTCTTACTACCAGTAAGTTACATGATCATTGATCTTATAACTTGATGTAAGTGCCCAAAAAGAGACGTTAAAGTTGTTGTTTACATTAAAATTGTGTTAATACACAATGTCAAAAAATCACTTTCATTTCCACATTAGTTCTTGTCAGGCACCTGAAATTATAGATGTTATAAGTTTCCAAAACGTGTGTTTTATTATGCATTTACACCCTATATTTCTTATGTTCATTTTATTTGCTATGGTTGTATGAAGTGTATGGAATCCTCTGGAACATTCCTAAATAACTCCAATGGGTTTAAAAGAGTAAAGAGAACATAAGACAGTTAGGGTCATGTGTTTTGTCAAAGTTGAATCCTGGCTTTGTAATTATCACTAAGTGACCTTGGAAAGCTGATGAATTCTTTTGTGATTCAATTTTTAATCTGTAAATTAAAGATCATTATACTATTTACCTTTAAAACATTGCTGTTAACTAAAAGAGTGAGAAAGTTTTATATATAAATTAAGTAAAGTACCTGGCACTTCTAAGGAGTATGTAGGTACAGACATTCCCAACTTAATGATGGTTCAACATACATTTTTCAACATTACAGAAGTGTAAAACCAGTATGTTTTCAATAGAAATCATACCTTGAATTTTGATCTTTTTCCAGGTTAGCAATACAAAAATAAATAAATAAATAAATAAATAAATGGTGATTTAGTATCTTTTCTAACAATCTGGATAGAACTGTAGACCATGTTTCTAAGTGAAGTATCACAAGAACGGAAAAACAAA
The DNA here is from genome assembly GCA_963574355.1 of Loris lydekkerianus. Lineage (NCBI taxonomy): Eukaryota > Metazoa > Chordata > Mammalia > Primates > Lorisidae > Loris > Loris lydekkerianus. The sequence continues at coordinate 5,089 of CAUYPK010049621.1, read as the reverse complement.
CACCACATGTACTCAGTACTAAATTGGAACTAGTTGATCAACATTTCAGTGCATATATTGAAATGGAGCTCAGTGAAAATCAGGTAGGTGGAAGAGAGGAGGGAGGATGGGTAAATTCACATCTAACTAGTACAATGCACACATTCTGGGTGAAGGGCACCCTTATAACTTTGACTTAAAATGCATAAAAGCAAATGATGTAATCAAAAAGTGTATACCCTAGGGCAGCACCTGTGACTCAAAGGAGTAGGGCACCAGTCCCAGCCCCATATGCCTGAGGTGGTGGGTTCAAACCCACTTCCGGCCAAAAAAAAAAGTGTGTACCCTTGTAATATTCTAAATTTTTTCAAAAAGTTAATTACCTGAAAAAAAAAAGAGAAAAATTCATTTTTGACCAATAATATTTCCAACTTAAGGTTAAATTTACTGAGACATAAATCTATCATAAATTTAGGAGCATCTGTATTTAGAAAGAGAAATAGATAAAGAAAAATATGTGCTTATTGCTAAATCTTCTATATAAACTAGAATTCTCCCAGCAGAAAAGGGAAGGCTGATGAATCCTTAAACACAACACTCTGAGAGGTCACATTTAGAAAGTCAAAACAAGAAATTTCACAAGGAAGGAACTGCTGAGCCTTCAACCCTCTCAGGACATAAGCCACCGCAGAGGTCTAAGATAATGTGTAGGAATGTACCAAGGGTACCACTTTCAAGAGCTTTGAATATATTTCTTAAAACAGCTGATCATGAAATAAAAGTGAGAATAATAATACTTTAGCTTTCTTGTCTCTTCTTTTTGTCTTTTACTCTCTATCTCATATTAGCAAACCCTGTTGGTACTACCTTGAACATATTTTTAAAATCTGCCCATATGTGACCATTTCCACCTATCCTACTTGTATCATGATACCATTTAACTTCATTATAATTGTCGCCTCATTGCCTGTGTTTTCTGCCTTTGCCCTTTATTTAGACTGTTCTCCCCCAGTAGCAAGAACTATTTAGTTATGGCAGAAAACGTATCTTGTCTCTCACAACCATCCAAAGGTTTTCCGTTCCAGTAAATGTAGCAAACTCTTCAGTGCCGTGTACAAAGCGCTATATGAATGTTATATGTGGTTTGTGACACCTCTTTACTTTAATTCCTAACATTGTCTAATTTCTTTATCTACACAGAAGCCACACTGATTCCATGCTTATTCCCAACAGGCACTTTGGTGACTCATGACTTTTCACTTTGTGAACCATGTGGCCTGAAGGTTCAGCTCCTTGGGATCTTTGCTAAGCTTTCCTCTTTCCGTAAGCCCTTTCTGCACTCTACTGAGAAAAGGGATTTTAGTCTGTGTGGTCTCTGCTGAAAGTCCAGGGTATGGGATGGTTCCTAACATATAATAAGCCACCAATAAACGCATATTAGATAACTGAGAATCATGTTCGCTCTTTTATTACTTAAAAGTTGGTGACTGGGTGATAGCCATTAAATTCAATAGGCCAACAACGATTTCGGGAAAAGGCTGAGTCATTTTTCAAACTGAATTCCAGTATCAAACTTCTTTTTGGCCTGTAACAAATTCTGATAAAATATAATTGCAGAAATTGTAAACATTTGGATCTAAATACTAATGTAATCTGGGCATTTAACATATCTTAGCAGCTCTTAATGCTAATGAAGAAAGAAATAACATAAGTGCTCTGTGGAAGACATTAGTTAAAATGTAATGTACTAATAAAAATGCTTTGTAAACTGAAATTGAAAAAACAAGCAGTTAATTATAAAGTAATGGCCACTGAGCTGCATATTTAGTGTTCGCATTTCAGCAAGTGATTGTTATCATCCTAGAATCTATAATAACACCAAACATTCTCAATAGAGAAAACTGTTATCAAATGTATCCCCATTATTTTATTGAATATGAAATTGTTTATCTATTAAAATAAGCATCACATCCATTAACTATACATTTATGCTCATGGCCCCATCTCACACAAAAACATCTTTGCTTGCCGAGCTCCCAACGGGACAAGACTTCTTTTTCCTCCCTGTAGATTAAAAACATTTTAAAGCACATAGAATAGGTATGTTTCTGATACTACCTTGAGGATTCCTAGCTTTGGGCCATGTTTTTTGTTATTAAAAATGTATATTTAATTTGACTGCATATATGTCATACAAAAAAAAAAAATTCAGAAGCAAGCTCTTAATATAATAAACTATTAGATTTTCCAGATTTCTGGGCCTAACTTCATATTTATAACTGGAGAAAAACTTCATCATTTAGAAGTTCCTCTCGCCACCAACTATACTTTCTTGTAGCCTACTATAAAGGGACTTAGCATCCTAAATAATTATTTTTTCCCTTCCAAAATGGTCAGTGTCCACTTAATATACAGCATATTATAGAATTAATTCATAAACCTGCTTAGCCAAAATGTGCTGCCAGCACTATTTTATTATTATTTTTGTTTGTTTGTTTCAGATGACCAAACTTAGATTTATTATGTCCAAAATAGAGAAGAAAATATCATAACATTAAAACAATAGTTCTGGACATGATTTATGTAAAAAAGAGAGGAAACATTTTGATATGGCTGCTTAAGTCAGCTATATGGTCATAACAGAATTTATTAAATAATTAATTAATATGATCAGTAGATGCACCTCCTCAAAATTTCATAAAATAATATTCCAAAATATATTTCCCAAAACAGGTCACTAACACCGATCTAAAGTCGGCTAAGTAAAAGGAGGGGAGACCAGTCTATATTCATTAATAAGTAGTTATTTCTTGAATGATGTGCTATGGACTTTTATTCTTTTCAGTATTGGTTTTGCTTCCCTGAAAGCAAACTATCCTCTATAAAATGATTACCTCCCAGTCTGAAACAGAAGTTGCCAAAGAATAATGAAATAGGATCACATTCTGAAGGAGACTAGCCCCCTCTTTAATGATAGTTTCAGTTATCGGTTATGTTGATATTGAATTTTCTGCATTCCCCCAAGATAAAAATAATTTTTAAAAGCCATGATAATAACATAACTTAAACATTAATTATTGTTTTTGAAGGGCATTTTATCTCTTAAATGTGCATTCAAGTGATTTTGTGACTTAAACTACTTTATTTTGGAGCATACAAACATGCTGATTACAGCAGAAGCTGCTCTGGTGAGAATGTAAATAACATTGTGCAAACGCAGCTCGGCCCACTGCATTCATCTTCCAGTTTCATTACTAAAGTGTCTTTTGAGTCTAACCTTCTTAATTTAAAAATGAAGACCAAAACACGAAAGAAACATTTTGTTTTCTAAAAGTGATATATTTGAAAATTCTTCCGTATGATTTAGTTAGGTAAGATGTCTTCAAGTAAATAATTGGTTCATTCAGATGAATTCAGAAGGGTTACTTTTGTAGACTTACTGTATTTTCATTTTTAGGTACTATGGAGCATGTCTTAATGCCTCTGATGGGTTCTGTAAGTCTCATGCCAAATAACTCATCAAATAAAATGGATCATTTTTATCATTTGCCTACTGATGTATTTTATACATTGATACACTTCTTATAAAAAAATTCCATCTTTTATGGACAAAAATGAGGACATTTGAATATAATACAATCATTTTACTATCTTGAAGATGCCAATTTTAAGTCATTATTACTAGGAAAATATCAGATATAACTATTTTGTGGAAAACTACTGAAATGAATAAAGAGCATTAGTTGTACATGATTAGAATAGTATTTACATAATAGGACTTAAGATTTTTTCCGATAAATAAACACAATATTAAGGTCATTTAATTGTTAGTTTGACTTACCCAGCATATATTGTTCATAATATAAAATGATCTGTGCATTCCTATTTCAATTTATATATTATATAAATTATAAAACTGAGAGATGAATTTGCTTTGTCTAAAATATTAGGGCCAAGAAGAAAAACCCTGTTTAGTAGAAACTCAATGAATCATTTATATGCTGTTACTCCTATCTGTCTATGGAAGACATCTATGTGATGTTTGTAGACCCATGAAAATTACCTAAGTTTGTACCAGAAAAATAACATAGTCAATTTAGAGCATCCATAAATTGTTACATTGAAAGTAAAATAAAATCTCAAGCCCTTCACAGATAGAGTTTCACAATTTAGGCAATAAACATGTGATGGTGATAGACATGTATTTTCTGGAAGAGGAAAGGTCAGATCCATGAGGACTGGTTAAGAGAATTTGAAGGAAGCCTATGGAATCAATGGTGAAAATGACAAATTGTATGGTCAATGGGGAAATACATGGTTCTCCCCTTTATTGCCTACAATGAAGGATGAATTAGACTGGCAGCTGCAAGCCAAATGCCCATAAGCAGAATCAAAGTGAACAGCGTCCTGAATATTGTAAACTCCTCTGGGGAAGGACACTTAATTCACTAACTGGCAGTCAGCCTCTGGTCCACTTCACTTTAACAACTATAATATTAAATCTTTCTGGGCTAGGCAGAAAATCTGGCGTCTTTTCAAATGCAGTTACAGAGATACATACCTACACAGGACATAAATAATGGAAATTTTACAACTGCTATGGGCAGAAACCAGGCAAATTATTAAACTTCCACTGGTTTTCTTGGGGAAGGCAGAATGAAATGTACAATGCCTATTTTTCCTTGATCAGGAAAACAGGACCTCAGAAAGCTCAAGTCCTGCAGGGCTGGGAAATCCGTGACTTCAAGAAAACTCGTGGCCTTCCTGGTCCTTCTGTGTGGACTTTTGACTGAATTCAAACTGTAGGTCACAAATCATTGTATTGAAAGGGGTGAAGCAGAGAAAAGTGAAACTTTTCTTGCCTCCTCTGATGCTTAAAACATAATCTTGAAATCAGAAGACCACAGTTTCCCCACTCTTTTTTTTTTTTTTAAATTAAATCATAGCTTGTACATTAATGTGATCATGGGGCACCATACACTGGTTTTATAGACCATTTGACACATTTTCATCACACTGGTTAACATACCCTTCCTGGCATTTTCTTAGTTATTGTGTTAAGACATTTACATTCTACATTTACTAGGTTTCACATGTATGCTTGTAAGAT
>CAUYPK010049614.1:0-31849 GCA_963574355.1 Loris lydekkerianus | reverse complement strand
AATAGTATTCCATGGTGTAAATATATCACAGCTTGTTAATCCATTCCTGGGTTGGGGGGCAGATCATCTTAATTTTTTTAGACACATTTCATTTGAGTAGCAATTATTTTCAGAAGAAAAACATTTTTCTGAAGATTTTTTAAAATCAGTAAGAGTATTACTTTCTAGAGTCGATGATGCATAAACATATTTTATTTGCTTTAAAATATTGTTAGAGGATGTCATTTAAAACAAAATGATTCAGCCAGTAGCTGTGGATCATATCTGTAATGCTAGCACTTTGGGACACTAAGGAAGGATCACTTTGAGCCCAAGACTTTGATGATTATGCTACTCTAATAGGCCACTCCTCACTCTAGCCCAGGCCAGAGAAGGGACCCTCTCTCTCTCTCAAAAAAAAAAAGCAAAAACAAAAAATACAGGAACAATGAAAAACTTGAGGGAAAACAAATTTGAGTACCAGAAGACACGTTTGGTAGGAAATAGCTGTGTGCCCATGATCAAACTGCTTTCCGTCTCTGATCTTAAATTTTTAGATTGATTTAATGAGGGGATTAGACCATATGATCCAGTCCCTTTTCATCTTTGTCTTTCTCTTCCTAAATCAAACAAATGTTTTCAGGTCATCCGCAAATCAGTATAATTCAAACAAAGCAATTATGTTGCCCCTTTACTCCAAACTCCCAGAGGGTACTCCCCACATCAAGGCTTTTGAGACCATCTAATGCAAGTACCCAAGATATTTTGCTTTCAGAGTATAAGAATAGCAATAACTCGTCAACTTACGCATACATGTGTATGTAATATATGTATAAAATAATGATTTTCAACCAGTGTGCTGAAACATCCTGATGTGCTGTGAGAAGATCTTAGGTGTGCTATGAAAATGTTTAAAGGTCGTGAATTAAACTCTGTTTGAAAGACATTCAGAGCTCAGTAAGTATATTTGTTTTTTACTCTTTTTTGTTGTTGTTGTTCAACCTAATTTAAGTGTACCACAGAAGTTTAACCATACGTTCAAATGTGCCGTGACCTCAAAACAGCTGAAAAAACACTGTTATAAAAGAATATCATCTCTTCCTCCCCCAAACCTCTTTTTGATCCAGTTTGGATTTTATAGGCTCCTGAAGTATCATTGAGAATGGTATAGGAGTTACTCTGGGTTCCTTTGAAAATGTTCTATCATGGATTTTTTTTTTTTTTTTTTTTTTGAGACAGTCTCACTTTGTTTCCCTGGGTAAAGTACCATGGTGTCATCACAGCTCATAGCAACCTCAGAGTCTTGGACTGAAGTCATCTTCCAGCCACAGCCTCCCAAGCAGCTGGGACTACAGGCACCCACCACAATGCCCGGCCAATTTTAAAGATGGAGTCTTGCTCTCGGTCAGGAGGTCTTGACTCCTGAGCTCAAGCAGTTCACCTGCCTCAGCTTCCCAGAGTGCTAAGATTACAGGCGTGATATGGATGTTGATGAAGGGACAATGTGTGTATCTCCCATACGTTTTTCACAGTAGCTGCCACTTCATTGTGCTGGTGTAGACCTCAATGTACTATTGGAACATGAGCCTTTAAATTCTTAAATTTTCATTCAAATATAATTAACATACAAGAAAACACACAGACCTTAAGTATTCAGTCCAATGAGTTTTGGCAATTTTATATGCCCATAAAACCACTAATTAAAGCAAGATCTAGAACATTTCCATCCCTCAGGGGTCCTCTTTTTAAACAGGGGACCAGTTCATTGTCCTATCTCTTTTTAAACAGGGGACCAGTTCACTGTCCCTCTGACCTTTGGAGGGCCAGACTATAGTTTATAAAAAAAAAAACAAAACTGGGCAGCACCTGTGGCTCAGCGGAGTAGAGTGCCGGTCCCATATGCTGGAGGTGGTGGGTTCAAACCCAGCCCTGGCCAAAAACTGCAAAAAAAAAAAAAAAAAAAAAAAACTATGAACAAATTCCTATGCACACTGCACATATCTTATTTTGAAGTAAAAAAACAAAATGGGAACAAGTACAATCACACTGCTGCATGTGGCCCGCGGGCTGTAGTTTGAGGACCCCTGCAACATTTCCCTTACATAGGCACTTATTTGAATGTCTTTTTTCCTCACTTTTGTTCTTTTTATTTATCAAAGAATGCGTAAACAAGAACCCCAGGAAAAAGGACAAGCAAGGAGCTTGCACAGCTACTTATAAGAAGTTTTTCCAACCTTGAACTTGACTCAGGGTATTTGTTACCTTCCTTGAACTGAAGGCCAGATGTGCCTTCTGTTCTCATGTTCCCTCTGTGTGTGGACGTAACAGTGAAACAGGTGGCATACTGTTTGGTGCGAGTGAAAATTTACAAAGAAGCCTTCACTGTCTTGTGGGGAAACATCAGAGAATCGTCCCTGGGTGTCCAGACCTGCGCTCAGATGCTCAGGGACAAGAGCCCATGTGCTGAAAGCTTTTCCCTGGAAGCCCCACCAGTTTTAAGGAAGGAGAGCTTGTCAACTAGGGGAAGGGTGGGGAGAGTCAGAGGAACAGATGGAGGAAGATGCCTCTTCCCAGGTCACCTCTATCAAACTGTAGAGCCAGGAAGTTCAAGGAAGCACAGGTGAGACCCTGGAAGCCATGAGGCCACGTGCCAGCCCAGCATCTCTCGGAACCCTGGCAAGCTCAGCCACCACACCTGAGGCAGCCCCTCATGTATCTGAGCCTCTGTACCCAGACTGCTAACAACCAGCTCAAATTGGCTGATTTTTCCACATTTGTCAGCGAGCCAGCTGCACTGGCTCAGCTGAGCATCTGCAGAAAGGAAAGAAGAGAACCAGGAAAAAAAAAAAAAGCTTTTAAGTCATTATTCTTATTCATTTCCCTATTCTCTGCCCCACCCTCCCAGTCTCCACTGCCGTGTCTCTTTCTTCTTCTTCTTTTTTTAAAAATCTTTTTATAACAATCTTTTTCTTTCTGTGGCAAGAGCCCTTGGCATCCTCCCAGTGACCTGTCTGTATGGAGATGCTCCTCCTTTCTAATTAGGCCTTTGTTACACCACTTCCTGATTTTCTTCTCTTTCTTTGCCTTTTAAAGCTTCTGGCCCTTGACACCCTAATGCCCCAATGGAATAACCACACTTGTTAAAATGAAAGGTCTTCAAAAGGGTGATGCAGTTGGCTTCCGAGGAGGCCCGTGAGTTTACAATGGAGGAGGGCCTGGATGGACCCAGAATGAGACGTGTGTGAGATGTCTTCATTCTGGTCACAACCTCGCCCCTGGCCTGTAGCCTCCTCTCCCAGCAGCTCCCTCCTCCTTCTTGGGCTGCTTCATTTCCAGATCAGAACTTCCCTATCCCACCATTCTTAGGCTATAATGATGAAAGCTGTGAGGCAGGAGGATGAGATTTCTTATCAAATCGTCCTGAAACAATGGAAAGAACTAGAACCCAAAGAAGCAGGGAGAGGCAGAGATGGACATAAAACAGGCTGTTGGGGAAACGGTAGTCCCTGAAGAAGAGAGCTATTTCGTTTGGGCTTGAGGAAGGAGGTGAAGGTCTGATTGTTCACGCATTTGGGTACATGCCATTCAGGCCTTTTAAAGAAAATTGGTGATAGGCTATGTACAGCTATAGGCACCACATTTAAGGAGACTCGCAGGGTAAGCCTAAAAGTGTTGTCATCACCGAGGTCTTTGGAATATAAAGCAGCAAGTATGAATGGCCTTAGGCCTTCCCCACCAGGATTGGTGCTGTTCACTTCTGCTCCTGTTGTTTTGAAATCTGTAATTCAAAAGTAAATAAATGCCACACAGATAACCACTCTTCATGACCTCTCTTTCCCTAAGCTAGATTTCAGAAATAAACCTGTTTGTCCAGTTCAAACTTGGACAGAACACTGTATTTTCATTTGTCCTCAGATTCATTTCTAGTTAACTCAAAGTGTTGCCAAGTGGCTCCAGCCGGCTTATCTCCCATGAGACTAACACTCAGGGTTCCCCCTTTTATGGGTTCTAGAATTTTTAGATACAGACTGTATTTTATTTCCTTTAGAATATTATAGGTAGAGAATTATCAAAGGGAAAATATTTTCTCAGTTTATCTTTTGGAATACAGGTATCCATCCCCTAACTTCTTTATACAAGCCTGCTAGTAGCACTGTCTGTGGATATTTACTTAAGAATAATAAATGCTCTTTCTGATGGCTTAAGTCTAGAGGTTGATGTTAGACCTCTTAGAGAAAGGAGCTAGACTGGTTGAATGAAAATTAAATGGGGTACTGATTATAATCATGTGGTTACAACATCTCAGGTCTGTAACTTGCATCGTCATTTACTTAGCTAATCTGTAAAAGGGGGGGGGGCATTAAAAACCTTCCTCCCGTGTGAAATTTACTAAATGTAGAATATAAATGTCTTAACACAATAACTAAGAAAATGCTGTGAAGTCTATGTTAACCAGTTTGATGAAAATATTTCAAATTGTATATAAAACCAGCACATTGTACCCCACAATTGCATTCATGTACACAGCTATGATTTAATTAAAAAAAAAAATAACCTTCGTCCCAATAATGCTGTGAAGACTTATGAGATCTCATATATTAAATGCCTTGTAGAGTCCTTGGCACATGGTCTATGCTAGAAGAATGCAGACTTTAGCCATTTTCCAATGATGTACAGGGAGCTTTTTCAACTTGGAAAAGTTACCACTATCCATGTAAAAGCTGAGCTTAACATAATGAGAATATTGTAGGTATCCAGCTTTTACCTGCCTTGTTAAGTGACCAAAGCCAGGGACAAGTAAGTGTCACAGAAGAGCCAGAAGCTTATGCTTTCTATTTCAAAACGGTCTGGCAGCTTGGGGGAGAGGATGGGTGCTGGGACCTCTCCAATTTATGGTCCAGCTATTTTAAGCTGAAGCACTTGAAAATGTTTTTGTGTGTGGACCAAGAAAGCCTTTTCCTATATGGACAATATTTTAATAATCAGGTAAGTACTCAAGCCAGCCCTAAGTGGACTTTTTTTAAAGCACTGATTGACTTTTGAGTTACTTAGTATCTACAATATTATTTTTCTGTGAAACAGGTGCATTCTGATTTGCAAACACACATCCTTCTCCCGCATCCCACACCCTGCGTGAGTGGCTGTCTGCCAAGTTCCTTGGTGTCAGAGGCTCTGACTTTGGGACAGAGGGTGACTGACAGATGGGAGGAAGTGTGTGGAGGTAAACTGTACCCTCTCAACAGCTGTCATAGCTGTGAGGAGAGAGAAGTGATACCAGTAGCTTCCCATGGAGATCTAGGCCTGGATCCCCATCCACGGTGGGTAGGGGGACCTGGTCGTGACTACTTTTGCTTCATTCTTATACACTAGGCACCTGTGGGTTGAAGCGTGTTGTGTCTGTAGGACCATCCCGCGTGAGGTGTAATGGCAAACTCATAGTGCACAGGTTGTGTGCACCCGTGAAACAAATACACAAATACGCTCTGTGAATACCAGGACTTCTAAAGCATTCCCAGACCAGCAGCAGCAGCACATCCTGGGAACTTATTAGGATTACAGATTCCAGAGCTCTACCCCTAACCTCTTGAATCAGAAACTGGTGATGGGGCCCCACTCCCCACGACATTCTGATGAATATTCACGTTTGAGGATTAAGCACTAACTAGGATTCTTAGGTACACTGTAGTCTTTGGGGGAAGGGCTGCCAGTGGAATGAGGAATAGCCCATGGACAAGATGAGGGCCTCAAAGACACTTATGGCTTTTATTGCCGATTTACTTCTGAAAGTAAAGCTGCCAGATAAAATAGCAGGTGCCCAGTTAAATGTGAATTTTATATAAAGAATACTTTTTGGCTCAGTGCCTGTGGCTCAAGCGGCTAAGGTGCCAGCCACATATACCTGAGTTGGGGGGTTTGAATCCAGCCCGGGCCCACCAAACAATGACAGCTGCAACCAAAAAAATAGCCGGGCATTGAGGCAGGTACCTGTAATCCCAGCTACTTGGGAGGCGGAGGCAGGAGAATCTCTTGAGCCCAGGAGTTGGAGGTTGCTGTGATGCCACGGCACTCTACCCAGGGCGACAGCTTGAGGTTCTGTCTCAAAAAAAAAAAAAAGAATACTTTTTTAGCTTAAGTATATGCCATTTGACATCCTGTGTTTTTATTTGCTAAATCTGGCAACCCCATCTGCAAATAAAGTTAGATTGAGTAGGAACTTGAGCGATGCCACCTTAGACAAGTGATCAAGGGTCACATCACAGGGACACGCCACATTAATATTACATACTTCCCAGATGGCGGGATGGGAAGGGCACTTTGCCCAGGAGGTATTTTTCTCAAACCCAAATTGAGAGACATGTCTAAGTTGGGAAAACCAAGACTGAAAAACGGTCATTGATTAGGGGGAAAAGTAAACCATAAGCAACTAAATGCAATGTGGGATTCTGGATGAGATCCTGGAAGGACAAAGGGTCAGTAGTGGAAAAGCTGGTGAAATCTGAGTAAAGGTGACACTTTAGTTAATAGTAGTATACTAATGTTAATCCTAGTTTTAAAAAATGCGCTACGGTGATGTGTGGTGTTAACCTCAGGGTGAGCTGGGGATCGCTGTGTAATCTTTATGGCTCCCCAGCAGATCGGGAGTTATTTCAAAATAAAATTTGTTTTTGAAAAATTGGGTTTGGTATACTTTAGGAGTTTTGTGAATATCACCTGCTTTTATTTTCTTATGGAAACACAGAAATATTTTGCTTAAACACCGAAGTGCCTGAGAACATTTAGATGAATTCTGAGCACATGGCACATGTCTCCTGTAGCACTACAGGGGCCAGAAATATTGCTGTGATTTTTAAATCTGTCCTGGACAAGTGGGGTTCTTTCCATGAGCGTGTCCTGTTTTGCCTGGACATTCCTGGAATCCCTATTTGCTGTTATGGCTCATTCTCCACAGAGCTGATTGAGATGGATTTGGGGGAGGGAGGTGAGCTAAGTAGTAGGGTGGAGGGGTAAGACGAGGCTGCTGAAGGATAACCTGTCAGGGTGTCTTGATGGTTCCAGGGAAAGTGTGTTGTATTCCCACCATTTAGAGTTTTGTCTGCAGATTCTATTCTATGTGAGTTTGTGAGCTTGGAAACACAACAGCAGGTTTCCAACCATAACAATTTTCCACATCTCCAGCTTGCAGACAGTAGATCAATTTGTTCTAGAATTAGTGGTTTCAGAGAAACCCATCTGGTTAAGCCTCTATTTGCAAGCATCAGGAATGAAGCCATTAGTTTATTCCCCACCTGCCACTCCGTGGTTCTTACATTTCCTTGCATTGCGGTGCGTATTATTAAATTGTAAGTTCCCAGACCATAAGGACTTTGGTGTTTTGTTCCCTAGAAGCTGAAATGTTAAGAGCTCCTCCCCAAGGATTGCAATTGGACTCTCTTTGCAGGCTGATGTTAACTTCCTCAAAGCCCAGTTCTTAACCAGAAATGAGTGTGCACTAAACCCTAGCAACCAGTTGGAGCTCTCTGGTTTAATCAAGTCATCTTTTTTCCCCTCTCCTCTCCATCATCCAAACCCCTGGGCCTTCTCTGTGCATTTTCCCCAACAAGAATCTATTTCTTTTCCTTGTTTGAAACACTTGTGTTTATTCATACAATAATGGGTACAAGCAGACGTTATAGTACTGGTTACATTTGGATACTGATCTGTTTCACTTAACACTGTTGCATGCCTGCTTCTCTTTAATTTCAAAGACATGATTTCATTTATTCATTTACTATAATTTTCTTATTTCTTTTTGTTACACATTTAGGTTGTTTCTAACATTTTACTATTTTAAATAACATTTTATATTTTTGAAACCTCACTACTTTACATTTGTTTTTTCATATTTGGAGCCATTTTTCTTTGAAAAACCCTTGGGCATAGTGGTAGGACACACAAACTCTTAAAGCTTTTAGGATCTTTTAGGACTTTTAGTATGTATTGCTTATCAGTTCAAGTTTTGCTGTCTCAAATGGCCCAGAAAAGTCCTTTGTTGTCCCCTCTAATCCATGCCTACCACCTACTTGAAAGCCCACATGGAAACTCCCCTCACCAATGAAGTATCCAACTTCCATTATTCTGCCTAGGGTGTTTCCTTATTCACTCATTCAACAAAGAGTTTCTGCTTTCTTTGTTGGTATTTGTTCTTTGCTAGAAATCAACTTACTATAGGAAGTTCTGTTTTCTTCTTAGCTACATCAAGAAGAAGAGTGAGGTGTATTGTTTTGGGGTATAATCCATGTTTTCTCAACAAGGGACTGTGTTTTCCATTCATTTTTAAAATTTTGACTTTTACAGTGAGCATCCAGTAGTTATTGAATAAATATAAAATGAATAAGATTTGGCTGTTGCTAATTTGAAAAACACTTGTTTTTGTTTGTTTATTTTGAGACAGAGCCTTGCTCTGGCACCCTAAACAGAGTGTCTTGGCATCATAGCTCACAGCAACCTCAAACTCTTGGGCTTAAGCAATTCTCTTGCCTCAGCCTCCCAAGTAGCTGAGACTGTAAGTGCCCACCATAACACCCAGCTATTGTTAGTCCAGCTATTGTTAGTAGAGACAGGGTCTTGCTGTTGCTCAAACTCCCGTGGTCAGGTGACCCACCGTCCTAGGCATCCCAGAGGATTATAGGTGGGAGCCACCACACCCGGCCACTTGTTTGCTCTTTAAATAAGCATAACAGAGATAAGGATTACCTGGGCTTCCCAGTGACATGGAGAACAATTTTACTTAGTTGTTAGGAACCCACTTTCCTAAGTAGACCTAAGTTTATAATTTGATTTCTGCCTGAATTATATTTTCATCTTGCAACTTCATTTATTTTAACTCCTTTATAATGTATAGTACTTGGAACCCTCATGTATTGAGTGTGTGTTAAAATAATGGTATGAGTATTTTTTGCTTTTTTGAAACCTGGAAGACACCCTCATGCTGTTTGTGGGTGTTTGGATGTAGATGTGTGCATACACAGGTTATGAGGAAATAACTTTGCAATTGTATACATAATGTATTACACACATTTTAAATTATCTGTTACCTCATTCAGAGAACCCAAGTTCTTCCAGAATCTGCTGTCTTACCAGTTTCTATTGCTGATGAATATTCAGGATAAAGGTGTTGGCTGTTTGATCAACCATTTTTTGTCTACCACTAATTGGTATTGAAGGAATTATACCATTTCTAAACAGTTTGTAAGACTCCTAGTTATATTTTACTTTTTATTTTGTTTTCATAATTTGTTGTGAAAAAGCATGGGAGTAGAAATTTACTCATTTTTCTACTTCTTAATAATCAAGTTACTGCCCAATCATAATGTGAAACAAGTATAATTATATCCTATAACAATGGCTAATAAAAAAAGAAAATCATAGGCAAGCCTTCCTAATTCCAAAGTATCTTAACACTTTATACTATTAATCATCAAATTAAAATTTCACTTATTATCTCATTAAGCCCTCTGAGTGCATAAACACTGCATTAGGAAGTTATATTTGATCTAACAAGATAAAGCCTGTTGCCATTGACTTGCCAGGGAAAGAAAAAGCTCAGATCTCAGCATGAACCAAGTGAAAGTACTGAATTCATGAGTTCAAATTAGTGGTATTAATCATATGACCTCAGGGTGTTTGAGTTGACATTACAAGTTAATAATCTAGGCTGGGCATCATGGCTCACGCCTGTAATCCTAGCATTTCGGTTTGGGAGGCTGAAGCCAGAGGATGGCTTGAGCTCAAGAGTTCTAGACCAGACTGATGAAGAGCAAGACCCCATCTCTACTAAAAATAGAAAATTACCCCACTATGGTGGCAGGTGCCTGTACTCCCAGCTACTTGGGAGGTCAAGGCAAGAGGATCACTTGAGCCCAGGAATTCAAGGTTGCTATGAGCTGTGATGATGCCGCTACACTCCAGCCTGGGCAACAAAGCAAGACTTTGTCTCAAATAAAAAAATAAATGATAGGAACCTTTTTTGAAAATAATTATTTAGTGAATTTTTGGCCACAGAAGCCCTAGCTTTATAGAATTCGTGAATGGGCAGTTTTTCTTGTGAAAATAAAAGCAAAAAGTAAAAAAATGGGTCAGAGACATGAGGACAAGGTCCCATTTGGGGCTCCACCGCTGAGAAGCTCACTTACCCTGGACAAGCTTTCTGCCCTTTCTCAGCCTCAGTTTCCTCATCTTAAAGCAGATGTAAAGCAGCAATTCTTCTCCTAGGTATATACCCAAGAGAACAAAAACATACGTGCACACAAAAACTTGTATGCAAATGCTGACAACAGCATTTTCCCTAGCAGCCAAGAAGTAGAAACTGTCAAGATGCCCATCAGCTGAGAAGTGGATACATAAATGTGGTTTATACGGACAATTAGATACATATGTACTAGTCAGCTATAAGGGAAAATGAAATATTGATACATGCTACAGCTTAGATGGACTTTGAAAATACTATAGAATCTCTGTAAGTTGACCACCCAAAGGACTGTAACAAACCAGTCAACACACAGAGGTGGTCGGCGTAAGGAACAAGGCCTTCTGTACTGATACGTACATGTGGTGTGTGTCCAGTCTATGAAAATTAGGGCAACTTGAGGAGGTTGTCACTGTAGGGAGGTGGTCACCTATGGAGGTTCTACTGTATTGTGCTAAAAGAAAGAAGCAGCCATTCCAAAAATGTCACATGTCATAGGACTTCTTTTGTATGGTCCAGAAGAGGGAAGTCTGGAGGGACAAAAAGCAGATTCGTAGTAAAGGGGAGATGAGGAGAAAAAGAAATGGAGACTGATCACCTGATGCATATGGGTTGTTTCTGTAGGATGATGAAAAGCTTGTGAAACTAGAAAAGATGGTGGTTGCATAATAATATGAAAACACTAAATGCCTCTGAATGATGCATTTTGAAATGGTTATTTGTATGCTCTGTAAATTTCATCTGAATAGAAGGAAACTAAGAATATCTTAAGGGTATTAGGGTTAAGTCAGGGTGATGTGCACACAGTAGGCATTCAAAAAATACTTTGTCCTTTATTCTAATTATCACTTTCCCCCTACTCCCTCCCCAGCCTCTACCCTTTCTGGATAATTCCTTCTTTCCTTGAGTATAAAAGAAACAAAGAGAGTGAGATCATAGTATTTTCAACTGAAAAGTGAGTAGAAATGGTGGGTGGGGGTTGCCTGTCCCGGTATCTGCACCTGGAGTAGGTAAATCTAGGTCAGCCCTTTAAGATGTTAGTGTCTATTAAGCCACATTGTGCAGAGGGTTTCAGGTGGCCTTTCAAGATCATAGAGTCTTTGGAGGGGTGGGACTGCACAGAGAGAGCTGCAGAGTCTGGAGCGCTTCATCCAGGGCAGGCATTTGCCAAGGAAGCGGCGGCTCATAATTCTAATAGTTTAGCAACAGAGGATTTGCCATGGTCGATGGACTGTTTGTCGGCAAGGCAAGTGTTCTGCCTTTGGCTATGACTTTTATATATTCTTTCCAATGGAGGCAGAACAACAGAACGACAAAAATCCCCCAAACAGTGCGCTCACTGGTTGAAAAATAGGCATTTCCTGAGCTGAGTGAAGGTAATTGCCTTCTGACCTAGGAGGTGAGCAGTTCATTTCCAGAAGCATCAAAAGTGACTCCCTGGCCATTAGCATGCTATGACTGATGGCAGCTATGTTCGCTCCTGGTTTTTCCACCCCCAGGGAAGTTAATATTTTCACTTGTTTCTAGAACTAGGTAATCTATCACTTGCCCCCAGTATCTTCCCTCTCCCAGACCTCTTGCCGTCCCCATCAGACCTGCCGGGGGCCGTTTTGTCTGCTTCTCATTCACACTCTTCCCACTCACATGTCCCATGCGGTGTGGTCTGTTAACTTCCTGGGTCCTTCGCATTGTACAGCTCTGCGCTGATGCTCAACACAATGGCACAAGTGAGGGAGGGCACAGCTTAGCAGCGAGGAAAGCAGGCAGAGATGTTGGGGCGAGAAGGATACACAGGGACTAGGGGCAGGAGTGAAATCCAGATAATCGATAAATCAGTATTTGCACTTGAGCACCTACCATGTGGAGCACACTTGTGAGTAAAGAGAACTTTGATTCAGGGCCAGAGTGCTACTATGTGCCCTCAAATAAGTAATCCATAGTGCTGGGGCTCAGTTTCCTTATTTGTAAATGGGATTAAAAATCTCCTTGTCAGGGCTCTTGGGAGAATTCAGTGAAAGCAGCCCAGTACCAATGACAAAGCAAATGTTCCAGCCCTGTAACAGAATTCGTGCTTCGAAGATGTGGGGTGCCTTTGGTGCCCTCAAGAACTGTTCAGGAGATAGGCTGGTACACTTGAAATATTTTACAAATTGTCCACATCCTGAAGGATGGGGTTCCGAGTCTCGTGCTTTTGGTATTCATGGGAGAACCATCCGTAGATGGCTGCAATCATAAAAATTATAGCACCCACCATTTTTGAGCACCCCTAATCCTCAGGGACCCAGCATTTTATGAATCAGAAAGATTAAGTCTTTTGCCCAACCTAAGGTCTGGTGAACCTCAAAGCCCAGGGTTTTCTCATCATCCAATATGGTTGGGTGGGATTCAAGTTGGGCCTCGGAGACTAAGCTGACTCAGATGGATCATGAATCTATCCTAGATAACTTTGATTGAATGGACCGTCCTTCAGGCCTGGAGGAATGGTCAACACAAAGGCTTCGAGGTGAGAATGGCATTGCCCAGTAATGAGAAAAAAAGGGCCATGTGGAGTAGGAGGAAATAATGGGATATCATAGCCCCCAAGCATTGGTCTTAGTCTCTGTTTTGAGCATCAATTTTTCCAGCTGACCACAGCATGCTGCCAGTATCATCCTATCCTTTTGAAGTGATTACAGTCTTTGCACAGAGAGGCTAGTTTAGCCTTCACTAAAGGAACATTGGGCATTTCTGAACATCAGAAGTTGCTGAATCCAGAAGTGCTTTAATCACCCAGTTTGAGGATTGTGCTAAATAAAAGTCTGAGTGATGTTAGGCAATCCTGTGTCCCCCTACGCTGAGACAGAGGAGATATTTTAGGGGGCCTGGAAATTGGTCGGGGCTCATGCGATCCTGCTGACTCCACCAGATGCTTGTGCGGGCACTTTGAGAGTCATCCTGCAGTTAGAGGTAGACACAGGTAGAGGTCAACAACAACAACTGCAGTGTGCTTTGTGATTTAAGCACTTTCAGAGCCGCTCAGAGACTTACCTTTTATAGGTCTGGGCAAAGTGAGCTCGAACAGAAGCCTTCACCCTGCCCCTAATAGCTTTGCATTGTCACCAAGTGAGCCTGTGTCTGAAGCTCCAGTGGCCAATGACAGCTGCCCACTGCTCAAGGAGGAGTTTTCCTTCTCTGCTCTGCCACGACCACCCAGGACTTCGGTCCCTTGACAAAGTTGTGGCTTCATGGTGTTCAGAAACTTGAAAGTCTAATGCTAGTATAGAAACTGCAGAAGGTAAGTGCGCTGTATAGGAAACAGTTGACTCTCCTGCCTTTACCCCCAAGCAGCGTCCTGCGTTCTAGTCCGTGGTGTCTTATGGTGGGACCCCCAGGAAGTCTTAGCTTCTTAGGCCCTGGGACTTTTCATCTCTAAGTTTAACTGACTTAATGATGATTAGTCATGGTGATTTCTGCTCTCAGAGCCTTTAAGTACAGTAGAGGTTTCAATTTTTTTAAAGCTTTAAAACCAAACTCTTGCTTTTATAGAACTCTTTGATTCAAATAAAATATGTCAGGATGAGCTCCTTGCCTAACCTCAGCACGAAACATACGTATTTTTTGTATATGAGAGAAAGGGCCCTCTGCTCATTTCCAAACAGAATTATGACTTTTGAAAATACAGGTGCTTAAATTTTAGAAGGATTTTGTATTTCTCGATTTGAATCAGATATACTGCTCACTCTCAGTGCCGAACATTTTAATTCAGTTCTTTTTCTTAGGTAAGAGCAAGCTTTTCTGCCTAATTTTTAAAATGAGAAAATAATTTACATTTTATGCTTCACTCAAAGATACTACCAGTCATACTATTTAAATTCTAAATCCCTTCTTTAAGGAACTTCAAAGCCAAAGAGGAAATTAAACTATTTTAATCTACTTCCTGGTCTCGCCCAACATAATGGAGAGAAATTCCAGTATTGGAAAGAAATTCCTATATTCAGACAAGAGAGATACAAACCCTAGGGGGAATTTATAAACATCTCATTTTCAAATTTTAGGAAACCTGGAATTTTCTTCCATTTTTTAACCTGTAATTTGTAACAAATGGAAAGCCCCAGTTGTTCTAAAAGTCAGGCTCAAACCATTCTAGTCCTTACTGACCTCTCTGTCCTTCCACATCCAAACAATAAGTGTAGTCCAAATCTTTCCCCTCCCAAACCAAAGAGCATAGATCATCTAAACTAGCACTTCTCAAACTGCCTGCAGTGCAGAACTGGCACCGCTCCCACTGTTCCCAGTTTATTACAGACCAGTACTTTTGTTAAAGAACAAGACAATCAAAAGGAATTATCAGAAAAATGAAATAAGGAAAAAGACGTACATAACACAAACCCAGATTTATTATTAAACTCTACAGATAAAACTTTTCATTTTGGAGGGGACTGAACACTACTCCTAATTCCCATATTTATCTAGTCTCCAACCAGTTACACAAACTTGCAGATCAGCTCTGGTCCACAGACTGTACTTTGTAAAGCAATGCCTCATTGTTTTTATATGTCACCTCTTATATTGTATAAATTGCTTGTGGATATACAATTGATAATACGTGTTTCTGTGTCCACGTCTTCCCTACTCTCTCCAATAAGACTTGCAAGTAGATAACTCTCAGTAGCAGTTACAATAATGATGATGATGATACTAATTTTAAAAAAATAATTGGGGCAGTGCCTGTGGCTCAAAGGAGTAGGGCGCTGGCCCCATATGCCGGAGATGGTGGGTTCAAACCCAGCCCTGGCCAAAACTGCAAAAACAAAAAAAAAATTAAAATAAGTAATGGCATTGTTGACAATAGCAATGAATTTCTATCATTATTACTACTCTTTTCCAAAACAAGAAAAAATATATCTAGAGCATATCCTTCTTCAACTCTCTTTCTATTAAGGTACTCAAGATGCTTGATTATTTAAATTGAGTTTTACAGAGAAAATATAATTTTTTAGTCTAAAGAAACAAAAGCATCTTTTCTATTATCATTACTCGATCAGGATGTTATGTTTTCTTATAAGGTGAGTCAAAAAAGAATTGCATATGAGAAACTTCATACTTGAGGGTTGTTCACATAATGGTTCTTGTCCTGCTAACATGTGCTCAAAAGTAGCTTTTGGTATTATCCCAAATATTTTCCAGACTTAGGAGTATTTAGGAGCAAAAGCACAGTAGACTTATAATTTTGATATGTAGTATACTAATTGTAAATTATAAATTACACTTCTTTCCCCAATATCTTCGATCCCTAATCCTCCTTCTTCAAGGACTATAAAGATAGCTGGTTTTACCTGAGATCCAGGAAAATTAGGAGGTGTCACACGTTTATGATAAGGGGAAAATAAAAACCAAAACAATAGGTATCATCAGGGGTAATGGTAGAATAGGAACTTCCAAAAGTCTAACCTTTCACAAAAGCAAGAAAAAAGTCTGGCAGTAGCTCTCAGAATTAATTGTATCATAATTCTGGAATCTATCCAAAGGCTTAAAGGAATCTGGGAGTATTTTTTTTTTATGTTTTTCTTAATAATAAGAGCACATTTTTGATGTCTTAACTCATTCTGATCCCCCTTCCCGTCTCCCCAGTCTCCCCAGCTCAGCAGCAGCCTTGAAAATAACAGTCCACATTTCTGGTGCAGGTATGTGAGGGAGCAGAAAAGACCTACTCACAGATAATTCTTATTTGATCTGTCTAGTAGCTCCCTTGAAGACCCACTCAAAAGGCACTTCTTTATCTCTGCTGACTGGCAGTTTGCCTAGTGCGAAGCTGCTCCCCAGGGAACATGGTCTTACATGTTTACAGGCAGATGTTTTAGTATCTGCCATCTGAAGTGATGAATAAAGATGGGGAGAAACAATATACTAACCAAAAAGTTTGGAAGGGAAGGCTGGGGAATGACATGCTATGGGAAATAAAAGCTTTGGAAAGCTTCTACACATTTCTGTGTATCCAGATGAATGTTTGAATGTGCAGGGCTGTACACACACTCAAGAAAAACCCAAGCCCAAAGTAAGAATTTTTGGCTGGCTATTAGGCTATGTACAAGCAGGAGGTGAAGGCGAAGGCCAACTAGTAAACGGCCTGGCTGAGTGTTGAAGATATGCCCCACGATCCACCTAGAATCTTTTGGTTAGGAGCAGATGATGTCTCGGTTCTAGTGTTAACAGAAATCTCTGTCCAAATATTACCTGGCCACTACGTTAACCAAGCAGGAATGTCAGCAGCTACATATGATAAGGAATACAGATTTTATGGAAATAGTTCAGAAAAGTCAATAAACAAACTTTAACTACAATCTCAGCAAACCCTAAAGAGGAGGGAGAATCTGCTTTCCACAGTTGCCTCATTATACTATTCAAAATGTTCAGTTTTCAAGAAAAAAATGTATAAGGTATGTAAAAAACATACCTATGGCTCCTACCAGAAAAAAAAAGTCAATCAACAGTAACTGTCTCTAAGGAAGCTAAAATACTGGACTTAGTAAACAAAGACAATATGCTACCTTTAATGTGTTCAAAAAGCTGAAAGAAACCATGTTTAAAGAGTTAAAATATGAGAATAATGTCTCATCAATAGTAAATGTCAATAGAGACATAAATTATAAAAAAACAAATAGAGGGCGGCGCCTGTGGCTCAAAGGATTAGGGCGCTGGTCCCATATGCTGGAGGTGGCGGGTTCAAACTCAGCCCAGGCCAAAAACTGCAAAAAAAAAAAAAAAAAAATCAGATCATTTTGATAAAACAGAATTGAATGTGTTCCTTTTAAAAATACATTGCAAATGGGTGTTGCCTGTGGCTCAGTGAGTGGGGCGCCGGCCCCATATACCGAGGGTGGCGGGTTCAAACCCAGCCCCGGCCAGAAACTGCAAACAAACAAACAAACAAATAGAAATTCTGGGGTTGAAAGAAAATTTCATCAGAGTGGCTCCACAGAAGATTTGAGCAATCAAACAATAAGAAAACTTGAAGTAAGTCAATTGAGATTATCTAGTCAGAAGAAGCAAAAAAAAAAGGAAAGAAAGAAAGAAAAAGGAAAGGATGAAGAAAAATTAACAAAGCGTAGAGACCAGAGGCCATCAAGCTTTCCATCATAGCCACAAAGAGTCCCAGAAGGAAAAGGGAGAAAGGGGAGAAGGATTATTTGAAGAAATAAGGGAGAAACTTCCCAAATTCCTTTTAAAATATCAATCTATACATGCATAAAGCTCAGTGAACTCCAACTGAGATAAACTCCAAGAGATCCACACCTGAGACCCATCAAAATCAAACTGTGGAAAACCAAAAACAAACAGAGAATCTTGGAAGCAGAAAAAAAGAAGCAGTTCATTACGTATAAAAGATCCTGAATAAAACTGACAACTATTTCTCATCACAAATCACGGAGGCCAAAGGCAATGGGATGACATTCAAAGTGCTGAAAGAAAAATACTATAAACCAAGAATTTCGTATCTGGAAAGACTATCCTTCAAAAATGAAGAAGAAATTAAGAAATTCACAGCTAAATAAAAACTGAGACAGTTTGTCACTAGGAGACCTGCCCTTAACATTTAAGAAGAAAAAATTCCCAATAACCTAACCTCCACCTTAAGTAACTAGCAAAAGAGGAACAAACTAAACCCAAAGCAAGCAGAAAGAAGGAAATAATAAAGATCAGAGTATAGATGAATGGAATAGATAACATAAAACCATCGGAAAAAATCAACAAAACTAAAAGCTGGTTCTTTAAAAACATCTACAAAATTGACAAACTTTTAGCTAGACTTATTAAAGGGGGGAAAAGACAGAGGAGTAAAATTACTAAAATCGGGAATGAAAATAGGGCATTACTACCCATTTTACAGAAATAAAGAAGGATTATAAGAGAATGTAATGAACAATATATGCCAAAAACTGGATAAACTAGTGAAATGATGAAATTCTTCAAAATATATAAACTACCAAAAGTGACTCTAAAAGAAATAGAATATATGAAAAACTTGTAACATGTAAATATATTGACTTGTTGATTTAAAAATTTCCAACGAAAGAAAAGTCCTAGATCAGGTAACTTCACTGATGAATTCTATCAAACATTTAAAGGAGAATTAACATCAAACCTTCTTAAATTTTCCAAAAAGAAAAAAAAAGCAGAAGAGGGAATACTTAATTCTTAATTCTGTGAGGTCATTCATGCCCTGATTCTTAAGCCAAAGACATTACATAAAAACAAAGGTACAGACCAATATCACTTATGAATATAAATGCAAAAATTCTCAACAAAATACTAACAAACAGAATCTAGCATCACATTGGAGACGTTAAGCACCATAGCTAAATGGAATTTATTTAGAGAATGCAAAGGTGGTGTTCAACATATGAAAAGCAATCTATGTAATACACCATCTTATGAGAATAAAGGGGAAAAACTCAATTGATCATCTCAATAGATGCAGAAAAAGTATTTTGATCAAATCCAACATCCTTTCATGATAAAAACATTCAACAAACCAGAAATAGAATGACTTCCTCAACGTGATAAAGGGCAGCTATGAAAAACGCACAGCTGACATCATACTTAACTGTGAAAGACTGAAAGCTTTCCCTGTAACATCAGTGCAATTCGGTAAGAAAATAAGAAAGATGAGGGAAGGGAAGGCAAGGAGCTAAAGGCAGAGGGGGCAAAAAAGAGAAGGAAAGAGTGAAAGGGCAGGCACGCATGTGTGTATACTAGTGAGCATGCATCCAGGTTGGAAGAAGGAAATTAAAACTATTTCTATTGGCAGATGACATGATCATGTATAAAACCCTCACAAACCACACATATACAAACCATTAAATAGATGAGCTCAGCGTAGTTACAGCATATAAGATCAGTATCCAAGAATCAATTGTATTTCTAGGCACTTGGAATAAAAAATCCAAACATAAAATTAATATGACAATACCACTTTAAATAGCCTCAAAAATAATAAAATAATTGAGAATAAATTTAACCAAGAAAGTGAAAGCTCTTGTACATTAAAAACTACCAAAGAGTTTTGAAAGAAATTATATTCTGTGTTCATGGACTGAATATTGTTAAGAAAATAATACTCCCCAGATTGATAAACAGATTCAGTGCATTCCCTATCAAATTCCAATAGCTTTTTTTGCAGAAATGGACTAGCCAATCCTAAAATTCATATGAAAAGGAAGGGGACACTGAATAACTAAATTATTCTTGAAATAAAAAGAACCAAGTTGGCTTGGCACCTGTAGCTCAGTGGCTAGGATGCCAGCTACATATACCAGCCTGGGCCTACTGAACAACCATGACAACTGCAAACAAAAATAGCCGTGCATTGTGGCGGGCACCTGTAGTCCCAGCTATTAGGGAGGCTGAGGCAAGAGAATTGCTTTAGCCCAAGAGTTTGAGGTTGCTGTAAGCTGTGATGCCACAGCACTTTACTGAGGGCAACATAGTAAAACTGTCTCAAAAAAAAAAAAAAAAAAAAGAAAAAGAACAAAGTTGAAGAACTTACATTTCCTGATTTCAAAATTTGACAAAGCTAGAGTAGTTAATACAAGGTAGTCTTGGAATATCGATAGACGTATAAATCAATGGAATAGAACTGAAAGTTGAGAAATAAATTCATGCAGGTATGGACAATTGATTTTAGGTGCCAAAGGAAAAGGAATATTTTCAACAAATATTGGGGAAGAAACTAGATAGCCACATGCAAAAGAAGGAAGCTGGACCCTAACCCATACTATACACAAAAATTAAAGTCAAAAAGGATGAAAGACTTAAATGTAAGAGCTAAAACTACAAGATCTTAGAAGGAAACAGAGATATAAATCTTCATGACTTTGCATTAGGCAATGACTTCTTAAATATCACACCAAAAAGCACAAGCAACAACAACAAAAAAAATTCGATGAATTGGATTTCATCAAAATTTAAAACTTACATGTATCAAAGGATATTCTCGGGAAAGTAAAATGCAACCTACAGAATAGGGTAAAATATCTCTAAATCCTGTGTGTCATGAGAGACTAGTATCCAGAATGTATAAGTGCTTACACCTCAATAACCAAGTGAACAACCAAATAAAATCAAAATATAAAATGAAACGGGCAAAAGACATGAATAGACATGTCTCCAAAGAATATATACAAAGGGCTACTGTGAAAAGATATTCATCCTAGAGAACATAAGAAGATATTTAATGGCATTATTCATTAGGAAAATGCAAATCAAAACCTTAATAAGATACAACTTCACACCCACTGGGTTAGTGATGATGAAGGCAATAATGACAATTAGAGAAGAGTAAAGGAAACTTTTACACATTGCTGGTGAGAAGATAAAATGTTCTAGCTTTTGTGGAAAACAGTATGGCAGTACCTCAAAAAGTTATACATAGAGTTAACATTTGACCCAGCAGTTCCGCACCTAGATACTCAAGAATTAACAACGTATGTTCACACAAAAACTTACACATGAATATTTATAGCCACATTATTCATAATATGCATAGCAGAATAATAGACTAAATGTCCATCAACTAATGGATGGATATTCAAAAGCTGGTATATCCATGCAATGGAATATTATTTGGCTATGAAAAGGAATAAAGTACTGATATATGTTACATCATGGATAAACCTTCCAAACAGTCTTCCAAGAGAAAGAAGCCAGGTGCAAAAGGGCACTTGCAGCCTGGTGGGATTTATATGAAGTGTCCAAAACAGGCAAAACCATAGAGACAGAAAATATAATAGTGGTTGCAGGGGAGAGGATGGAAGGACAGGGAAGATTGTCTGCTAACAACTATGGGGTCTTTTGGGGGTTATGTTCTGGAATTTGATAGTCTTTATGGCTGTACAAAACTAGATACACTAAAAATGACTGAATTGTACACTTTAATGTGATTAAAATGATGAATTGTGTATTATATAAATTTTAATTTTAACAAACAGGAGAACCTTTTTATTAGAAAAATTTTATTTTATTTTTTATTTCAGGTTAATGGTGAAGGTACAAACAACCAGATCAAATTATTTGAATTTGTTAGGTAGAGTTTCTTTTGTAGTTATGTCCCAACTCAAAAGGTGTGCCACCCCCCTACTCTATACCCATTCAATGGGACCATCCCACTCTCATTCCCCCTCCCCTGGCTTGAATTGAAATGAGTTTTTCTCTATGTGGACATGCATTAGATTGTCTGCTGGCCTCATATTATTATTGAGTACATTGGATAATTGCCTTTTCATTCTTGTAATACTTTGCTAAGAAGAATGTGTTTAAACTCCATCCAGGTTAATACAAAAGATGTGAAGTCACCATCTTTTTTATGGCTCAGTAATATTCTATGGCATGCATATACTACAATTTATTAACCCATTCCTGAGTTGATGGGCATTTAGGTTGTTTCCACATCTTGGCAATCATAAATTGAGCTGTGATAAACAATCTGGTGCAAAGGTCCTTATGATAAAGTGATATTTTTTCTTCTGGGTAGAAGCTTAGTAGTGGGATTGCAGGGTCAAATGGGAGATCTAATTTGACTTCTTTGAGAATTCTCAGGACAATATTTTTAAATGAGTATCAATAAACCTAATTTATTTGGTTTTAACATAATATTTTATTATTAAATAAGGGATGCTTTGTTAAGCTGATAACTGACTTGTGTTTATGTCTTTTAAAAGGCTATAGAATACCATCCTTGTTTGTCTGATAGTTTAACACTAAATTGCACTTACTCTTCCTCCATATCTGTACGTCAAACTAAATATTTAACTTTTATGGAAGAAGACTTCCAGTCATTGTGATCCTGGAAAAGTAACCTTACAATATAATCATTGGTGGTTCTATAGGGTTTGTTCCCTTCTTCCCAACCAATTTTGAAAACACCTTGGTAGACTGGGTAACTACATAATTTATCACCCAAATGGAACATTTTTAGCATAAAAGTGGGTACCAACCACATGGGATTCAGGCACAAGCATGAACCAGGCTGACCTGGGTAACCCAGGCTGTCTAGTCACCTAAGCAGAAGGAATATTTACATCCAGGCACAGCCTCAGGGCTGGGTACTCAAACACTTGGGTGTGACAAGATGGCTTCCCTGAGTATTTGCTGCGGCTGTTGAAGGTGGTGGTGGTGAGCTGAACCATGTCATCCTTCAAAACAGAAAGAACTGGCTCCAGTGGGGCCCCTGGAATCCTTACGCCCAGGGCCAGGATTCTGGTGGAGGTGTGGGGTGTGAGGGCTTCTGATGGCTTAAATGACCTGCCTGCAGTCTCCTCCTTTGATTATTACCACCTTTCCTGTTCTGCACCTAAGGATTTTGGGACTGACCAGGGAGAGCTGCTTTTTCTAACATTTGCCTCATTATCACCTGGTGCATTAGAGAGAGAAAATCCACATGGTAGTCTGGCCCTGACCCACCATTTCGGGCCTTCGTCTTTCCAGGCCCACTCGTTCGCCAAGTCCAGCCTTGCTTTCTCTTCCCCAGATGTGCCAACCTTTCCCCATCCTCTTTGTAATGCCCAGGACAGACCCCCCTGCCTTTCTTTACCGGCTGAATTTTTGTAAATTGCAGACTAGCCATGAGGGCCCCTTCTTGAGAAAAACGTACCTGATACTGTCATCTGCTCACCCAAGGGTGGGGGTGGAGGCAGTCTTAGGGTAAGGCCAGGGCCTGACATTTAAACTGTACAGTGCTACCACTAACCTCTTGGCTCCTAGGGGTCTTGTTTTGGGATTTCGCTACACCTGTCCCCTTACACAGAGCCTGGCACAGAGAGGAGACTCATTGCATTTGGAATGAATGAAGTCTCAAGCCCCAGAACATATTTTTCATATACCCCCTCCCTACAGTGACCACCTCCTTATATTGACCTAGTTTTCATAGACCAGACATGTAGCATGTATGTATCAGTACAGCAGGCCTAGTTCCTTATGTTGACCACCTCTGTATGTGGACCAGTTTGTTACAGTCTCTCAGGTGGTCAACTTGGAGAGGTTCCTGGCCCTTAAGGGTCCTGGGAACTCAGGAACCACAGAGGAAAAGTCCAGAGCGAGTGCCTTCCATTCTTCCCCCAGGTGGGTACTAATACTTTCTTAGCAGAACTACCTGGCTGACTATAAAGGGGTGAGGCAGGGATTTTCCCCAGTGGATAGACAAGGGACCTGAGAGCTGCAACAGTTCAACTAACATGAGCCGGCAGAGGGAGCTGGTGAAGAAAACAGTCTTGGGGTTCAGGTGCAGGCAGTCTCCGCACTTCTACCACACCTTCCTTAACAACAGCCTGGAAGGACAGGAAATAAGGCCCACGAGAGCTTTCAGGGATGAGTAATGAAGTTATGCCTGAGGAGAATTGTGCTCCTTGACATGGGCTCCACGGGGGCCAGGATGCGAGCTGGGACATCCGTCCCCCTGTGCGACTACGTCATCAGCAGACTTTCTCCAAATTAGTCTTCTTCATCTGGTAACTCACCCCCGGGACTCAGGGAGCAGCGCATTAACTAATGAAGTCAATTAAAAGAGGTTTGAAATGCAATGTCCTGTAACTCAGGTATGAATTGGGTACAAAAGGTTTGGCCCCAGTGAAGAGATGACAGTGTGCTAAAAATAAGCCCTGGTCTAAAAGGATCCTCCATCAGCTAATTGCTAATAGGGATTTTGTGCGTGGGGCTTCACAGCCCCGTGGAAGGGTCTAATTGGCCAGGCCGGAGGCAGCGTCTCTTGTCTCCAACCCACAGTTACAGAAGGGAGTGATTGCAGGAAGCCCGATTGAGCCGCCGGTGGTCCCCAGACCTTCGGAGCCAAGGTGACTTTTCTCTTTGTTCTTCTTGAGGCCAGGCCCTGACAGCATCACCTCCTCCCTGGGCCTGGCTATAAGGGTCTTGAGGGCAACTTCTGTTGTAAGCCGAATAATGTTAACAGCTGGGACGTGCCGTCGGTCAGAGGTCACCACTGTTACACGTTTCAGAGTGAACATTTTTAGTAGAAGGTGAGACAGGAGAGCTACTGCAGGCTACGCTTTGAGGCTGCAGACTTGAAAAATGAGAGCATTTTCAGAGCAGCAGGCTAAGGCTGCCCAGCCACCCTGCTCGACCCTCTCCAATCCTTTAGCTCAGACAGAGCCCACTGGGTGGCAGGGACACTGGGTAGGTGGCGGGAAAATGTCAGTGGCCCCTGAATCAGGAGACAAGAGCTTGAATCCTGCTGGTCCCCCAGGAGTCTCACTGTGCGGAGGGAGGGTCCTCTCTGATCCCAGGCTGACATTCAGTGCACCTGTGTTTCTGAGATTCCCTGAGGTTGGTGCACCTTCCACATTGTTTTCGGGGACCCTTCCTACCTTGTTTTTTCAACGTCACCCACTAAAATGCACAGGGCTTAAATGTGTGTCCTCCCCTTGCCCATCTGGTCAGCCTGCCTCTGCTTCTGGTTTAATCCCCGATTTCCTTGAGTCATTAGATAAATTGGCAAACTTGCCTCTGTTGTTTTTTACGTTTCTCAGAGTAAGGCCTCTGAAGAGAGAAGGGAGTTCTTGAATGAATGCTGATCAGGCATGCGGGCATTCCCTGGGGTCAGAGGGCAATAATAATTACAATAACAATAACAGCAACAAATGCTAAGAGAACTTATTCTTTGCTCTGCTGAGGAATTGACATGCTTTATCCTGCTGAGAAATTAACATGCTTCATCGCTCCAGAAGGACTCTGTGAAGTAAGTCATATTATTATTCCCGTTTTACAGGTGAGGAAGCTGAGGATATAAAAGGGCTAAATGATTTTCCTGGGATCACACTGCCGGGAAATATTAGAGCGGCATTTGAATTCCAACTGAACACTGCAAAGCATTTTTTCCCCCAAAGATTAACTAGAGAAATCTGGACTTTGATTTTAAGGCAATGAGACATACACACTCAGCTATACTCAGCACAGGAGAATTTATGCTAGAAGGGAGTTCCAAATTTCAATGTCATCACCTTGTGAGGCCAGTTTATGTCCTTGTTCCAGCAATGTCACAGATGGTTGGTTGGGGAGTTTCTCTTGGGAGCACTTCATGGCTACACACACACACACACACACACACACACACACATTATTTTTATATCATTGCCACAGTCCACTTTTTTAATGCTGTTCTTATGGTGGTTTTCTGTCCAGCGGTATTATTGGTCCTTGTGCTCACAAATCTTTTCACCAGGCTAGGTTCCAAGTGGCTTTTGGCTGTTTCCAATATGCAAATCCAGTCTACCCTTGAAGGAAGGCTTTGCTACCATTCAACTGGTCTGACTGTATGGTTTTTCCCCACTCTTCCAGTGGCTTGCAAAATATTTTAGCCATGTTGAACCATTTTTACCTCTTAGAGGGATTTTTTAGAGAAGCCTAATGTGTATGGCAGATGAAAGGAGGATATCTGCATTTGAAGCATGGATGGGACGCATGACCCCATCCACACTTCTCTCCTGTCCTTCTTGCTCTCCCCGTTCACCCAGAGGTTCCAGGGAACAGTATTTGGAAACTACTGCCCTGGCCCAGGCCACCCAAAGTCAGGAGGGCCGGTGTCAGGAGCTCCGTGCCCTCTCTCCAGCCCAGCGTGAGTGAGTTCTGCCGGTGAATTGCAGAAACATACTCATCTCTCCTGAACATTCTTGGCCATAAGGAAGGAGAATGTGGCTCCTTAGTGAACACCTCCATGGGGTCTTTAATCCACCATTCATGTTTATAAAAGAGGCTTTAAGAGGTTTGCAGAAATGCTTTTAAAAAGGGAGAACAGGGAGCTGGGTGGCTATAAATAGAAAGGTTACTTCTGAGATCAGGTATGACAAAGGGGAAGAGAAAATTTTAAGGGTTGTAATGGAATGAGGAAAAGAATCACAAAGATGTTAAGAGAAATAATAAAGAGTGGGAATCTCCAGCAGAAAGGGAAAAGCACAATACATCCAGATCCCGGGAATGTTGGGCATCTGTGTCCTCCCTGTGCCCAGCTGCCCACCCCCAGCAGTGAGAGACTGCAGGACCAGAGGAGTCGGTGTGCGCCCGCCTGTGCTGAGCCCTGGGAGGCACCAGCAGGGGCCTCTGGGAGAAGAATCCCTCCCTGGGGGACACTGTATAGTAGGGAATAGAGTCAAAAACTGAACCAAAATGGAAATGAGGCAAAGCAGTAAAGGGGATACAGATGGAGTGTTACGGGCAATCACAGGAGGGCCACTTCTATGAAAATATCTCAGCCAAATCTAGGTACCCTCCAACGCAGGTCACCATGTTCCTTTCAGAGTTTAAATATGGACTCTGGGTGAAATTTTAGTGTCATCAGATGTTATCTTACTATGTTCATTTTGACTCCCTCAGTTTAATCCTTAAAAAATAGAAGAAAGAAAAGAAATTACTTTTCAGTGTATACCCCAAAGGAGGTATAAAGTTATGACTGTGCTTTTTTCCAGCATGAGTCAGTTGAACCCTTGGCTGTCTGTCATGATCGCATGTGGCCCAGGAGTGTTTCTGTCCCTCTCTTGCCTGAATTCCAGCAGAACATACAAAGTCCCTTCCATTTTTGTTTAATTACTTAAAAATTCCTTTTGCTTGAGAGTATCATCATCTAGTACCTGAAACCCCCATAGGGTTGGGGAGCGGGTGAAAAATTCTCTGTGCCAGTTAAGGGGGTAAAAAAAACCCAACAGACCCCTATCAGTTTGGAGGCCTCGGCTAATTACTGGTAAGCTGGGGAGAAGACTTTATTACCATATGAATATAATAAAACCAAGGGAGAGGATGAGGATTGTTGGCTCTAATTCTATGAGTTACTCATGTTCTCGGCAGTCCAACGCTGTGAAGCAGGTTCCAAACCAAGTGCCTATTTGCTCTTGTGAATTAGTCCTCCCTTTATTCCAAGTGGAATGAAAAGCAGCTTCACCGAGGCCAGCAGGGGGCAGCATCTGCACTCTTTGCTTTGGGCATGTGGCTAAGCCTTGCCCTGCTCTGTATCTCCCGGGCCTGGTACAGCACCTGGCACAGAGTAGAGACCCCCTCCAATAATGTTTGTGGAATGGACCTGAGTGCAGACAAAGGCAGACAAGTGGGAAAGTGCAAGGTGTGTTTGAGGACAAGTTAAGTAAGAGAAAATAGCTGACGCTTGTTAAACATTTACTAAGCCCCAGGTATCTGTTGAGTACGTTTCCTTCTCATTGAAACCTCACCAGACCTCCATGAGGCAGGACTTGTTGTATCCATTTTACAGATGGGAAACAGATCAGATATGTGGTAAGTAGTACCTTCATCAGCTCCTGTAGACTGGGTAGCTTACACAACAAAAGTAGGCTGGGGAGTCCCAGATCAAGGCGCCAGCAAGGTACATTTCCTCTCATAACGTGTGGGCGGCTCCCATGAAGCTGTGTCCTCACAAACAGCCTCTCTGTTGTGCACGTCTCTGTGGAGAGAGAGAGTGCACAAGAGCTCTCTGGCATCTCCTATAAGGACACTAACCTTATTGGATCAGGACCCCACCCTCAGGACCTCATTTAACCTTAATAACCTCCTTAAAGTCCATGTGACCAAATACAGCCCCACGGGGGTTAGGACTTCAACCTGTGAATTTGGGAGGGGACATATCCAGTCTGTAGCAGGAAACTAACATGGGTTGCAGAGCTAGAAAGTGTCAGAACCGGAACTCAACTCCCTTATGCTAAATACCATGTTCCTAGCTGCGAGGCAGTACCACTGGGAAGTGCCGCGTTACAGCTTAGTGTACAGGAAGGGACAGGATAATGACGATGAGGTAGCAGGGCTCAAAATAACCTTAAAGACTGAACCTCTTGCTATCCCATCTGCATCCTATGTGCCAGCCGTGGTGAAAACCTTGTGGCTTCCGGAAGTGTCTGTTACCTCCAGTACTCTGACTACAATGCTTTGTTCTACCTGAAGAAACAGTTCTCAACCTTGGCTGTATCCTCAAATCACCCACCTGAAATGGTTGGGGAAAAAAAACAAAAACAAAACAGAAGTCAGAGCCAGAATAAAGGGCCCCCTCTGGCCTCAGACAGATAAGACAGTAACAGATGACAACCTAATACAAAAATAAGAAACCATGAGTTCATCTGCTATGGGTCACCTAATGAACGAACTGAAAGTTTGATGACCAACAGGGTATTTATGTGATTTCAAAGGCCCCCATACAAAGGACTTACACATGTACAAAAGGAAGCTTAGCAGTCACTTCCTTTATCAGGTGACCAGAGAGAGCCTCATTAGTAACGAGGCAAGCAGAAACCATGAGCCACTTCGTAGGATACCTGGAAGATACTAGGTCGCTACCGTCACAGACCTGTCGATGACGCACACACTGAATCTAATCACAAGGAAACATCAGACAAATCCAGAGCGAGGGACAGAGGGACATATTTTAAAGTAACAGTCCCATAATCTTCGGAAGTGTTAAGGTGATGAAAGTCAAGGGAAACCTAAAAAACTTTCAGACTGCAGAAGGCTTAAGAGACTGAAAACTACAGGCAGCTTGTAATCCTGAGCTAGATCGTTTCCCTATAAAAAGAATTATGGTTACATTCAGCAAAACTTGAATGGTTGTAATATACGGATGTGCATTTCCTGATTTTGATGTTTGTATTTTAGTTATATAGGAGAATGTCTTATTTGTAAGAAAATACACACTGTAAAGAAAAAAATGATGGGACATCAAGTCAACAAATTACTCTCAAATGGTTCCATCAAAAAAAAAAAAAAAAAAGTTATTTATGCTGTGCTTGTA
The DNA here is from genome assembly GCA_963574355.1 of Loris lydekkerianus. Taxonomy (NCBI): domain Eukaryota; kingdom Metazoa; phylum Chordata; class Mammalia; order Primates; family Lorisidae; genus Loris; species Loris lydekkerianus. The sequence continues at coordinate 2,879 of CAUYPK010049614.1, read as the reverse complement.
ACTTGCCTGTAAGTTTCAGAGTCTTGAAATACAAACACAAAAATCCTTGCTGTTCAGTTTGGACACACGGCCAATTAAATCACTCTCTAGGGAAGAGACTCAGGCCGGAGTAGCTGTTGAATTTGTCAGGTGACTCCAGGATGAGCCTGGGTTGGAGCCACTGGTCTGGTCCCTGAACCAGCAGAATTAGAATCAGTGGGAAACTTGTTAGAAACATAGACTTTCTGAAACTGAATGAGAAACTCTGAGGGTAGGGCTCAATAATCTGTCTGGTGGGTTTTGGTGCATGCTAAAGTTAAAGAACCGTGGGCCGAGAGCCTTCCTCAGTCCCCTTCTGCCCACACTTGCTCCCAATGAATTATGCCTCCCGAGCAGGAGCAGCTCAGACCCTGATCAGGGTGTGTCCTGGGGCTCTCTCCTGATCTTAGTATGCATCTCAGGGCTAGGAAACTGTCTCTTTACATGCTGTCTCCCCACCATGGTGGGCCCACGACTCATTCACACAGTCCCAGGCGTAGAGTAGGCACCAGCACATACGTATTTAATTGATGCTTATCGAGTGGATTGAGGGACCGGCCGTGATGTTCAGTGGTGTTCCCTCTGCTGCATTTAGTTCCATTTGCATGCCCTTAAGAGGCATGCCGTGATGTGTCCCAAGTTTGTTCTGTGATGGGAATTTGATAACGGGCTCCGGGGAGGCAGGGGAGATGACAAGCATATGAAAACACATTCAGAAGCACCCCCACCCTTCTGGGAGCCTGTTCTGAAGCCTTTTACTAAAAGGTGCATGTGAGCTGCTGGGCTCTCTAATTAAACCAGATGGACAGGATGATAGTTGATTAGATTCCTGACTTACCGATCCTCCTTCTATTTACTCACATAAATACGCTGATGAGCCAGAAGCCATTTCATTCAGGAACAGCACCTCGCTGAATATTTTTAGAAAATTAAACTTTTATAGATGACCCAGACTGTGAGCCGCGAAAATGCCAAAGTCTGTTTCCCACGGCACTTGGATAGGTAAGCTTTCATCAGGGGGACCATGAGCGTGTTTCTGTCTGCAGATGTGTGCCAAAACAACAGCAGCAACAGATTACGGGCCTGTCAATCATCTTGGATGGAGAGGGGAGCGCATCATCATGATAGACACGGCCAGGGACACAGGAGCTCTGTACCCTAGCTGCCTCTGTCTCTCCTAGTGCCACATGATGGTGTCACATTTTGTTGATGCTGATTGTCAATTCAAATTCTCTCTTGATTGATAATATTTGGGCCTGGAGGTGATGAAGTAGATAGTTGAAAGAACACATACTATATTAAAATACATATGTATAAACACATGCCTATAAATATAGCTATATCTGTCCATGTATAAGTATATGCACATATTTATATCAATAATTACATGTCAGCTCTTAAAAGTATACTCAAGATGTAGATAATCAACTAGGAAAGATCTTAAGGAATAATGTGTCTTGAGTGATTCTGAACTTCAGGTTCTGCTGCTAATTAGAACCTATACCCACACCTTGTAGAAGATTGGGATTTGGTCCCAGTTGGATTCATGGATCATCATTCTGTATAATGCACTGGTTAAGGTGTTCCAGGATAATTCTGCTGAGATGACAGAACAATGGACTATCCTTAAGGTATGACACGAGATTCGTGGCCCTGCAGAAATATCATGGCAGTTGAGAGTTCAGACCTCAGTCCTAAGTTGCTCAAATTAGCTTTGACTGTGAAAATTGGTGCTGTGCTGGATTAACTTCCTTGGCTAAACTGTATAATCAGAATTCCATTCAATCACATTTAAAGAGTATTTTTGACTGCTGGTTAGATTGCTAGCATGTGTTATAGCTGATGCAACATAGTTAGAACATATCAGATTCACCAGAAATGTAGAAGCATTCTCTTTTACAGTGAAAGCCAAGATCCGGTTGTTCTCTCAAAACAAGGCAGACCTCTGGCAGGTCAGAGGGCTGTAATCCGAATGTGTAACTTTCTGATCATTCAAGTTTAACACATTCCTGCCGTGTGCCAGATACCCTCCTAGAATCAGGCAGTGGTTCATGAGAAAGGAACCTCTTTCTTGGAGCCTATATTTTTATGTGTTCTATCAACTAACCAGATTTGTGGGGAAAAAAGAAATGAATCACATTGGTGGAACTCAAAAAACTAGCTGGGGAGATATTTATCTTCTTGAATCCAATCAAAAGGCCCTTGACTACAGAATATTATTATGGGCTGAATTGTGTTCCCCACAATCCCCACTAAAATTCATATGTTGAGGTGCTGGCTCCTGATAGCTCAGCTTGTGATCTTATTTATAGATACTGTCTTCAAAGAGGTAACTTAAATAAAATGAAGTGATTAGGGTGGGCTCTGACCCAACACGACTGATGTCCTTGTCAGAAGAGGAAGAGCGGACGTAGACACCTACAGAGGGAAGACGGCCAGGAGATGGCCTGGAGCAGAACTCCCCTTCACGGTCCTTGGAAGGAACCACCCTGCCCACACCTTGATCTTGAACTTCAGCCTCCAGAACTGTGAGGCAGTCAGTTTCTGTTACTGCAGCCACACAGCCTGGGGTTCTTGGCAGCCTTAAAACACTAATACATGTACATTAAATGCTAACACCTGGACTGGAATGGACCAGCCTGACTGGGGAGGGTTAGAGACAGGGAACGAGGGTATGAAAGAAGGTGGAGATTAGGTCAGGTTTTGAGTAGGAAGAGAGGGACACTCCAGAGGTGTCACAGCAGGCATCACAATCACTGCAGTGCGAGTCCTGCTGACCTGGAGCAAAGTCTTTCTTCAGGGCTGTGCCATATTTTGTGACAGGGTCTGATCACCTTTAGCAGTAGTGTGGAAGCCTGTTG
>CAUYPK010049612.1:0-13641 GCA_963574355.1 Loris lydekkerianus | reverse complement strand
TATTTTTTTTTTTTTTTTTTTTGAGATGTAGTTTCAATCTTTTGCCCCAAGCTAGGGTGCCATGGCCTCAGCCTAGTTCATAGCAACCTCAAACTCCTAGGCTCAAGAAATCCTCTTGCCTCAGCCTCCCAAGTAGCAGAGATTATAGGCAAGTGCCACCACACCTGGCTAATTTTTTTATTTTTTAGTATAGACGAAGTCTTATTCCTTTTTTCTTTTCTTTTTGGCCAGGGCCAGGTTTGAACCTGCCACCTCCAGTACATGGGGCCAGCCCCCTACTCCTTTGAGCCACAGGCGCCACCCAGAAGAGGTCTTATTCTTGCTCAGGGTGGTCTCAAACTTCTGAGCTCAAGAGATCCTCCTGTCTCAGCCTCACAGAGTGCTAGGATTATACCTATGAGCCATCATGCCCCATCAAGATTTATAATCTTGGGTAGGAGGAAAAAGGGGTGACTAATGCCTAAGGAAAAAACAGCACATGGAAGTGTGTCACATACACAAGCATCATCTGTCTTTTTCTATTCAGGTTAAAAAAAAAAAAACAAACAAAAAAAAAACCAGGTAAATGTTGTGAATAAGCTTGCTTTTACCTGCTCAGTGTGTCTGCTCCCTGTTTAAGAAATAGAACCCCAATACTCTGTTACTGGAGGGGCCCTCAGTTAAGGGGATCCTATCAGCCATAGTCCACTCAAGAGCACATCACCCAGCCTGGCTAATCAGAGTCCTTTCTCAGTGAACACCACAAATGCTGGGAGACTGAGCTTCCCACACCCTTTCTCAAGGTCACTGATGTAGTGCTGCTTCTGGTTTGGCCTGCCAGTGGCCACCTCACCCCTTACACAGAGGTCATTTTTCTAGGAGTAATGCCTAGCAGACACAGAGTCAAGAGCTGGCAGGGAAGAGAGAAGTTTGATCAAATGATTCTGGTCTAATCCATGACTAGACATGCTGAAAGGCAGAGTCACACCTTGGAATGGCTAGATAAGTGAGTCCATAAATTCCCTTTTTGGTTTTGATTCTAATTTGACTTGTACTGCTAGAGTCCTGACCAAGCATTAAAAAACCCTGAAGTCAATACTTAGAATAAGATGCGCTTCCATGAACCTCAGTTTTCTTTCTGTGAGAGAAACAATATCTACTTGTGTTAGTTAAGACCTCTATGACCGACTAAATTTATCTTAAGATACACATGTGCCTAATGGAATTGAAAGCACTAAATGCAGTCAGGCCTCAGGAAAGACATCAGACTCCTGGGAAAAGTTGTCTCACTTCTCTGTGTGTTTGCATGAATCTCTTCTTTACAGATCCATTTCTTGGCCCACTGGTTCACAGAGCAAAAGAGAGATACCCACTGACAGATTCTCCATGTTTCTATCTTTCTGTCCAAAGACCACCTGAGGATGAACTGAAATTTTTTATTCAATTCCAAAATCTTAAGAAAAGGATGGGGGAGAGAAAAAAGGGGAAGAGATAGGGAGCAGTAGCCTCAAGCTGTACAAACATGGTTATTGGAGCCCACCCTCAAGTATGAAGAGGTTGTTGGGTTGGATACCATCACTTAGGCACAGACCCCAAAAGGTGTCTATGGTATCATGCTATGGAGGGTTTTTATGAGGATGTTCTTATCTAACACACTGTATGTGAAATCATCAAATAAACTGATTGCTAAATGGCTCACACTTAAGAACTGTAGGTTGAATTTGAATGTATGCCCTCCAAGTCCAAACCAGAAAACCAGCTTAACCCTTCTATGATGAGCTCCATTAGTACTTAAGAGCTAGATTTCCTTGATTCACATAAAAAAAATTATCCTATTAGATGAAGAGCATTTTCCTTAGCAAAGTATCACAAGAAAGGAAAGGCAAGTAGCCACTGTACTCAATACTAAAATGAAACCCGTAGATGGACAACTACATGCAAGCATACGTGAGAGCAAAACACAGTTAAATTCAAGTGCAGGGGGTTGGTATATTCTTACCTAAAAGGCACAATGTAAAGGTATATGACACACCTCCTAGGTGAAGGGCTCAACTACAACTTGGACTTTATCTAACAAATATAAACAATGTAACATAATCATTTGTACTCTCATGTTAACCTGAAATTAAAAAAAAAAAAATTCTCCTATGAATTTGGATCACTAACTGAGTGACAAAATTTGAAAGAACAAAGCTCAACTGAGGTATTTGGATTTTAGAGCACAATGCTTTGTGCATGATGATAATCCCTGACTTGGAGGCAAATCTGTGTAGTTTTGGTACTGTGTGTTAGCAGGAGTAAACTGCATTTAAAATCATCTACCTAGGTTGTTGTTCTTCAAAAAAACGCTCACAAATCCTAATAGACTAAAAAAGGTTTCCTCACAAAATCCAATTTAAGTAACAAATAAATCACCCCCTAGTTTGTTTCCACATCATCTTAACTTTACTATTCCCACTTAGAAGAGTTAAGAAGCAATTAAAAGATAGACACAGAATATGTGGCCTCATTATCATGATTATTGCAATTTACAATGTCCTAGCACATAATATTGCAATGGTCCAGTTGCTTTGGTGATTTACTCTTATATTCCTCACAGGACGTTAATTAAGGGAAAAGACAACCAAGGCCGCCACACGTGCATCACAAATGGCATGATGTCTATCTCTGGTTACCAAGGTAACAAACCATCCTAGTGTCTTTTCCATCACTACCCAGCATCTGAAACACAGACTGCCTCTGAGTAAAAAGAAAGTGGGGAACTCAACAAGTGCAGTCGCCGCTGGTGTGCCTAATGTGAGGTGCTGGATTTTCAACAGGTTACACTTAACGTAGGCTGAGGGGAGGGGTGAGGGAAGGTAACAGAAAGTAAATACAAGCTTTTCTAAACAAATAGAACTTTGAAAAATCTAAAAAAAAAAAAAAAATGCATTTATAACACACAATTCTGTGTCTTTTCAAAAAACACCAATGTTGTGGAAAGTTGCAATAAGGGTGATATGGCAGCAGTACCGTGGTGTTTCATTGGTTAGAACCTCTTAAGGTCTTATTGGAAATCTCCTACCCATCTCACCCCACGAGGAAACTGCAGCTCAGCATGATGCAGTAACTGTCTGAAGGTCCTACAGCTTGGAGGTGACCAAATCTGCACTTGAAACCTGATGTGAACAACTCAGATGCACACTCCATGTCGGTCGCTCTGGGCTGCTTTCCAGAATTCCAATTTAATAATATATTATACAAAAGCAGTCATCTATTACAATCTGTCTATATTATACACTGTCTTGCATTTAGTGGGTGTTCTGAATATATTTGAATGAATTGACCATTATCGGAATTATAATAAGTTATGGAAATGAGATGTCATGAGTCAGAGAAAACAAAAACTAGAAATTACAATATGATGACATTCCTTACAAATTTTGCAACAACTACTAAGAAATAAGGTGAATAACTGTGAGATTGTGTTATTTTTCTCTTAGTCTTCCCTGTTATTGTGGTTGTTTTTACTTCATATTGCAATAAATAAGTGGGATAAAAAATTAAACATCAAAATAAAAAATAATACAAGAGGGTAAATCCATTTAGTGCCTTGACATCTCATTTGAGATAATGGTTTGGAGAAAATGGATAAACTCTTCGGTGCTGGCAATACAAGTCGAAGAACTGCTCTGTGGCAAGAGAAAACGACATCAATTTTGTCTTGTCATTGGAGTTTAACCTTCTATATAACCTTAACAAGGTCCCTTCCCTCCATACGGTCTGAGAAGGCACAAAAATATTTCCTCCTAATAAACTGCAAGATTCTGCTTGCTTTAAAAGCCTTTAGGATTAGGAAATAGAATTTTTCAGAGTCTGTAAGAGCCTCAAACAAACAAACAACAAACTAAACAACATCATTGTATGGCATTTAGAGTTAAATAAGGAACAAGCTCTTGTAGTTATGTTGATGGTGTAAATATACACACAAAAAGTCCTTTAAAGTTAACATTCCTTTAGCAATTTTCAATCCCTGCTCTATTAATGTAAAATAGCAACAAGCACTGGGTGTCTACACAAAGGAAAACAAATTAATATATCAAAGGGATATCTGCATGTTTATTGCAGCACTATTCACAATAGCAATGATATGGACTCAACCTAAGTGTCCATCCCAGATGAATAGGTAAAGAAAATGGGGTATATGTCCACAGTGGAATATTATTCAGTCATAAAAAGAATGAAATCATGTCATTTGTAATATATTTAGGACTGGCATTCATTGTCTTAAGTGAAATAAGCCAGGCAGTAAAAGCCAAATATAGCTTGTTCTTACTCTTTTCAGGGAACTATGATATTTAAACACATGGAGGAAGAGAGAGGAAAACTACATAAAAGAGACTGGGAAGGGTGAGTCAGGGGAACAGGAAGGATGAAGAGAAGTGGATTCAAAGTTACAAACTAGAGTCTGATAGAAGGAATAAATTCAGCATTTTACAGAAGAGTAGGATGACTTTACTTAACAAAAATATATTATACTCAGGAGATGGACATTATAAATACCCCGACTTGATCACTACACATAAAACAAATGCAACAAAATCTAACGTATCCCATACATTTGCACAAATAAAAGTAAATAAATAAAATAAAATAGCCATCACATGCTCTGAATGCCAAGTCATTTAAAAAGGATTCCGCATTCATTCATCCTTCCATTCTTGCATTTAGCATTTTCTGTGCACCTGTGACATGTTAAGGAACAGTCCTGCTCACGGAGAATCCCATGCACTTTCCTACATTTACCAACTTTCCTTTGTAATTGATATTGGGCATGAGACTTGTCTGGACAATGGGTTGTGAGCAAAAGTGAAGTGAGTCACTTTCTATTTTAAAATCTTTGATGGGGAATATGTGTCCCCATCATATTATCTCCAGAAGCTACATTTTCCAGATGACAGGGCTACAAGAAGAAAAGGCACCTGTGTCTCTAGGGCACTTATGAGCGGCTAGACCCACAATGGCTTTTACATGCAGGAGAAATAAACTTCTACCTGTTAATCCACTGAGGTTTCAGGTTTGTTTGTTATCAGAGTTTTTCTGACTAATGCAGTTGGGCACTGGGTGAGGCATGAGAAAAGAAGATAAATAATATAAATCACTGCTCTAATTTACTTAAATCAAAGAAAATTGAAAATAAACATATAAATTATAAGTATTAGTCTTTTAGAAAAATGTTTCCTTAGATTGGCTTAAACCATCCCAATTTATATTCAGATCTCCCTGTTTGCTAGTAATGAAGGCATTCTACTTGGTTGAAAGCCTTCCATTAGTTTAAAAGCTCCAATTGTTGAACCATCAACGTCTATAAGAGTGTAATAAAGGACCGAATAACTAAGTGTTATAGAAGCAGAAGCTGTAGCTATATTAACATTCATGAGTTTACTCACCACAATTCCATTCATAATCACTTAGAGATGAAAATACAATAATAAAAATTTCAACTTACAAAAAAAGCCAAATGCTTCTCACAGCCCCCTCTCTTCCAAAATAACAACGAAGTCGGGAGTATCAGTGTCATTTATGATATCTCAATTCTGCTCTAATTATTATGGGAAGAAATACTATTAAAGATTTACCAAATAAAGAAAATGCAATTTTGTGGGGCAATTTGACTTGTCACATATATGCTTATTGATACATATTTCTTCCAAGCAGTACCTTCAAAGGGGAAAATATAATTATGTGCTGATGAAACCCAAAGAAACATAAATACCTAGCTGTTCAAAAGGAAAAAATCATTTTAGAAAACCCCATATGTATATTTTCACATAACTTAATGAAAACTTTGTATAAACTAATAGAGCCAATTTGGTGACGTGGTATGTGTACATTTGCACCCACAACGATCTGTTTATCAGCGGTTTTCAACCTGCAGGTCACGACCCCTTTGTAACAATGAAAATACATCGTGGCATTAGGAAGGTTGAGAACCACTGGTTTATATAAACTAACACAGACATTGCTTAACCTCTCAAAGCATAACTTTCCCCTTCCTCAGAAAACTACACATTAATTCAAATTTATTCACTTCATAAGGCCTAAGCAAATGGAATTCAGACAAACTTATCCAGCAATAGAGTTGCCTGCACTCGGGGGTAGAATAAAATGAGAATGTCTATTAGCTTTTCAACCGCTCTAGAGAATAAATGCCGTGTACAATTTTTGGAAAAAGATATAAAGGCTGAGCCCGTGAGAACAAATAGCTGTGGAAGAATTGAGCATAGTTACCAATCATTTCACATGCTCCAGTTGTTTTGAAATTTTTGATCTCTCCCAGAGAAGCCATGGAAGCCAGGTCACCAAGAAGCCACCCCAGATTCCAGGGCCATTGTGGAGTATGAGGCACAGGTTTTCCAGAGGGTGGTAATGGAGATCACACAACTTAGCCATCTGCTTGAGGTTTCCAAGAAATCCTGCAGGCGTGCTGGAACACTTTGAAAACATCATTCCACTCTGGCTGTGCAAATGAAACGTCAGAGAGGAGTCAAAGTTTAGGGGAAGCTGGTGAGGGTCCCAAAGCTTTGGAAGACAAAATACAGATGTGGCTTCTTATCAAATGACCTTCCTGCTCATCACCCAAAGACAGCCCAGCCAGAGCTTCTCTTTCATGTTTGGCTTCTGTGTTCCCCTTCCTAGAAGCAGCAGCAGAAGTGAGTCCATCTCCAGAGGACTCAATTCCCAGAGGACGTCAGAGAGTAGGCACCTCTGGACCTTGCTTGTCTTCCCCAACAGGGACAAAGCTCGTGGAGAATCAGGACGTATCCCAGCATCCAGGGACTCCTATGGTCATCACACAGAGAAATGATCCCAGGCCTATGAGTCAGAAGGCTTAGATTTTCTTCCAAAGACTGTTTTCTCATCTGGATAGTCTTCAACTTTCTGAGCCTCTGTTTCCCTGTCTGTCAACAAGCCACTTCCAGATGACTGTAGAGATTCTCTCTCAGCTTCCATGTATTTTATATTTTGGAGTCTGTTCCCAGCCTTTTGAGGAATTTAACACTAGCCAGCATACTGGTACATGGAAGTAGAAGCCCAAATTTTACACCAAAAGTATCCTAAATGAAGAAGAAATTAAAGTATCCCTAAAAATCAGGAGACAGCCCAAGTTGTCCGGGAATAATAACTAAATTACTGAAAGGCTCATGTTTCAGTTTAAAAACTTCACACACTGACTTGTGGACATTGATTTTATATCTTGAAACATTAATGTAGTTTTTTAATGACTTCTAAGAGTCTTGTGGTTGAGTCTTTAGGGTTCTCTAAGTATAAGATCATATTATCAGTGCAATTGTTTCAGGAGGAACACTGTGCTATGGAATTAGGGTCTAGGAGCAAGTTTTAAGCCCTGTCACAGACTTGACTTGTGTGAGCCTATCTATGCAGGTACATGGATTTTAGGGATGAGCCATTTTCTGTGATTCCCATATTCTGGCTAACCATTGATGGAGAAGAAATCCTCTGAATTTTGTAGAATTAACCCCCAAAGGACAAGCCAACCTACTAAGCAGGGTGGATTTCCTAGCTTATAAAGAATGATATTATTTTGGCTCACTAAATAACTATAAAAACTTGCCCAACAGCTTCCCACTGATCATTGCATTTCTGTAAGATCTTTAAATACATCATTCAGTCATTTAATTTGAAGTGTTTGACCACACGTTTAATAACACTGCTCAAACAATTTTTTTCAATGAAACTGTATAGTAAAATTGTGTCTGTCAAGGACAGTTCTGTGGCTGCAGGGCACACAGATGATTTAGCCTTTTCTCTTATTGGGTTCTGATGTCTCCATGAATGCAGGGAGAAGAGGGGAGCTATTGCACAGCTCAGGACTTCATAATTTTCAAGAACCAATTTAAATTAAGGGACATACTAGAGAGTTAAGGGTGGCAACACAGGCAGGGAGCCGGTTCCAGAAAGGCCTATAATTAGAGTTTCCCAATTTTCAATTGATTTTTGCTATACAATAGTCCCCCCCTCATTCTCAGGGTTACATTTTAAGACCAGAGTGAATGCCTGAAACTTTGCATAGGACCAAATCCTATATATAGTATGCTTTTCATTCCTATATATATCTATGATAAATTTTAATTAATAAATTAGGCACAGTAAGAGATTAACAGCAATAACTAATAATTCAGTAAAGTACTATTAATCAAAATGAGTACTATCAGAACACAAACGGTACCTCGACAGTTGATCTGATAACCGAGAGGCCTACTGTGTGACTAACAGGTAAGTGAACAGACAGTGTAGACAGGCTGGACACAGGGCGAGATGCATGCTGCAAGGTGTAAGATTTCATCACCCCACTCAGAACGGCACAGGACTTAAAACTTATGAATTATCTCTGGACATTTAACATCAGACCACAGTTGACCTCAGGTAACTAAAACCACAGATAAGGGGGGACTACCGTGCTACATCACCAGCTCTATTCACTAATTACTTTTATTGTGCTCTTACCTTTAACTTTAAATATATGCCTTTTAAAATATAACATTGTGTCACTTCCATAAATGGGAAAACTTGTATTATGAGCCATAAAGAAAACAGAAATCATAAAAACAATAAAGATAAGCTGTGGTATTAAAGTCTAACTATCCATGGCTGCTTGCTCTATCTTAGTTAAAAAATAGAAATAACAAGAATTAGAAAGCTGTTGCATTGCTGACTGACCAAGGCAAAAGTTAAAATAAAAATAAATAAATAAAAAAGAAAAAAGAAGAGGTTAAAGACATGTTAATACAGAATTAAGACTTTCTTCCTGAGGAGGTCAGAAGGATTCATTCAAAGGGAGTATCTCTATTTCTACTAGTTCAATGTCCCTCCTTGTGACTGTCTCACCCAAATTCCTTTCTACTATAGTTGAGTGACCATGTACGAGAAAGCACATTTCTGGGGAAACTGCTGTAGCCAGGGAGGGAGGACCCCTGAGGAGTTTTAACCTGAGAAGGGGTCAGGTTTGAAGTCCAGCAGCTAGGAGGAGGTGAGACTGGAGGATAGACACCTGGAAACAGGAGGGCAAGATGGCAGACTGGGGCAGAAGTCCAGGCAAGAGATGATGATGACTTAAACTAAGATAGTGGCCTTGAGGGTGGAGAGAAATGGAGAGGCGAGAGAACGAATGGGAAATGTGACACTGGACAAAATTGGGAGACTGAAGAATGAGAGGAGTAACAGATGGGGTGGTTACAGCCTGCTCTCCAGATTTCTGGTTTATGTAAACACATGAGTGATTGGACTGTTCGTGGGGAGGGGAAACACAGAAGAAAAGCAGCTTAGGGTGGAGGAAGGGAAAAGCAGCTCAGTTTTAAATCAACTCTGATGAGAGGCAGTCTGGCATGGTGGATAAGCATGTGAGGCCTGGCATCAGTCTGCACAGATTCTAATCCCTGCTCAGCCACATACTATGTATTTCTGCAATGACCTTGGCGGAGCTACTCAGCCATTATATGCCTCAGTTTCCCCATCTGAAAAAAATAAGCATACTTCTTGCTTTTTTAGGGTATAGGACCCTATGCCAGGTGCCCACCTTATCTCTTTACATATGACCCAATACCCCATGAGTGTTAATCTGTTGGCATCATTTCCTACAAGCCTAATTTATCTTGATAGTGTTTATTGGTCAACAAATACATCACAGTAACATGCGAGTCTGGCCCTGGGTTAGTCTCTGCTGACTTTCCCCAACAGACCCCAGCCTTCCCTCTCTACCCTCCAACTAGGATATCCAGCCTTGAAATTACCATCTACTGCCTCTTTACAACCAAACTGAAGAGAGGTGTCATGTTCCTATATTTCTGCCCACTTAGAACTTTAAGAAAAGAAAACATTATTGATGTTTAAGAAATTTGTGAAACTGCCTTCAAATCTAGCCAAAGCTATTTAAAAACCATATATTCAATAAGGGGTTAATAGCCAAAGTATACAAGGAACTCATATAACTCAATAGCAAGAAAATAAATAATCTAATTAAAAATGAGCAAAGAATGTGGATAGACATTCCTTTCCCAAAGACACACAAATGACCAACAGGTATACAGAAAGATGCTCAACATCACTCATCATCAGGGGAATGAAAATCAACCACATACCTATTAGGATGATTATTATTAGAGGCAAAAGATAACGATTATTAGCAAAAATGTGGAGGAAAGGGAACCCTTGTGTACTATTGGTGGGAATGTAAATTAGCACAGCCACCATATGATCCAGCAATCCCACCTCTGGTCTATATGCATAGGGAATAAATCACTATCTCAAAGAGATATCTGCATATTCGTGTTCATTGCTGCAGTATTTATGGTAGCCAAAATGTGAAAACAACCTAAGTGTCCACCGGCAGGTGAATGGATAAAGAAAATGTAGTATTCATATATAACAGAATACTATTTGGCCTTCAAAAAGAGGTAAAGTGTATCATTTGAGACAACATCGATAAACGTAGAGTACAGTAAGCTAGATAAAATAAGCCAGATGTAGAAAGACAAATACTGCATGATCTCTCTTACATGTAGAACCTAAAAACAAGCTATATTAGTGGTTGTAGAGCTTAGAATGTTCATTACCAAGGAATGGAGGTGGGAGAAAGGGGAGTTGTTGATCAAAGGGGTACGAGTATAAAATGAGTCAGTTCTGGAGGCCTACTGGACAACATGGAGACTACAGTTAATGATAATGCATCACAGACTTGCAATTTGCTGAGAGAGGAGATCTCAAATGTCCTCTCTCACACACACACAAATGGCAACTATGTGAGTTGATGGATATTTCAGTTAGCTTCAGTGTGGTAACCATTTCACAATGAATATCAAAGCCTCACCTTAAATATGTACAACTTTTATGTATCAATCATACCTGAATAAAGCAGGGGGTGGAAAACAAATCTTGGCAAAGAGTTTAGTTATATAAACTAAAAAGCCCTCTTTTCTTTGGTTTGACTCTTAAAGAAGGTTGAACTAAAGAAGGAATGATAAGTAGCTAGTGATAGTTGATTTTGGTGGGACGGGGGACCTTGGCAGGTCTCCTACAATCTCAGGAAGATGCTGAGGAAACTGACAGGACTTCCTAAGCATGCTGACTAATTTTCTTGAAAAGAGATTTCTCCATTTGTTCTAAATGAATGGAATTCAGTACCAAAAACACAATGGAAAATAAAGCAAAACAGCTTTATTCTATTTTTTTTTTCCCTTTGCTACAACTGAGACTTTCCATGTCATTTGCAATTTTGCCCAGGGAGGTAATTCAATTATTTTGTTCTCCAAAAAGCAGACCACTGGCAAAGCTTGGAATTTTCTGCCCCAGATTAAATCAGGACTATTTACTGTGCACAGAGTGTTTTTCCTTTATAATTCACAAAGGGGACAGCTGCAGTGGTAGGGAATTCATGAACAAAGCTCTGTGGTAGGAGAGAAGCACATTCCTAATCTTCTGTCTCAAGTCTCAGGCTACACTAGGGCAATTTCCATCCCTGAGCTGCTTCATTCATTCTCGACTTGCCTCACTGTGCAAGGAAATATCTTGCTTAGATTTCAGTTCTCCTGAGAATCTATGTGCAGTCAGGGTGGAAAGTCTGATGCCAATGTCTTCAATGTAGACTACATTTGAAAATAAAGAGACTGGTGGCTATAAAATGATTTCCTGGGCTTCACTAATATCACCTCTGGCATTCTGGAAGCTACATTGAACAGTTTCTCAAACCTTAAATCAAAGGAAAGGGAAATTTAGCATCTCAAAGGGATGCATGCAATAGTAACTGTTCATCCTGGAACTCAGTCTCACTTCAGCAATGAAAGAGTTCAATTTAAACTTCTAAGTGTACTAAATACCAACAATCTAGACCTGCTTCCTTCATCTCTGTTACTCATAGTCTCATTTTCCCTTTTCCCTTTCTTCTTTCTCTGTCTTTCTCTCTCTCCCCCAGGTGCTTGGGGGAGAGAGAGAATGTATGATTGACACATAATAATCATATACATTTATGGGGCACAACGGGATGTTTTGATAATGCACACATTGTATAGGATCAAGGTAATTAGCATACTCATCACTATAAACATTTATCATTTCTTGTCATTCAAATACCTCTCTAGAAATTCTGAAATGTCCATCCTACTATGCAAAAGAAGACAAGAACTTATTCCTCCTATATGACCACAGCTTTGTACTCATTGACCAATCTCCTCCTCATCTTCTAGTAACCACTATTCTACTCTCTACTTCTATGAGAACAACTTTTGATATTCCACATAGGAGTGAAATTACACAGTATATGTCTTTCTGTGTCTGGCTTATTTCACGTAACATAATGTCCTCCAGGTTCATCCACATTGCCACAAATGACAGGATAGCATCTCCATTTTCCAGATGTGGATACCAGGCTCAGAGGGATGGGGCACTTTCCCAAGTCTCATTTATGTTAAGATTTGAAAGACAGGATGGCTAACTTCTTATCAATTACTCACCAACCACAGAGTTCCTCTCTCTCCTTCTCCTCTTCCACAAGCCCAAAAGATTTCAGGCAGCATTAATACATTTTCAATACTCTTCCCAGTTCACTGGTCACACTTTACAGTTCACAGCACAGAATGGAGCCCACATGGGCTGTCAAGGGCAGCCCACAAAGTGCCTCATGCCAGTCCCAGTTGGTTAGATCTGCATTCAGACACCATTTGGTGCTTTGCTTTAAACTAATTTTCCTAGAAACAGATCAACTGAGGCAACAACCTGTATCCTGTTGCCAGCTACGACCCCTATTGTTGTTTATTTGAGACACAGAAAATTCTGCCCTGGTCTCCTCCCACCCAGAGATGACACATAAAAATAATTGGCTTTGAAATGTAAAAGTTGATTTTTAACATTGAGAACTTTATGGTCCTTCCAGCAAATGGGCTACAAGCCACAGTACAGCAAAACCCACCAAGGCTCTCTGAACTTTTCTTTTTAAATGATCCTTATTTTTCAACCCAAAGATAGCACCACAAAACGATAAAACAAAGCTTTCAACACTGGATGGCCTATAAAATCTCAGCCAACTGTCCCAAACTTTTGAAGGACACCCACTTTTTAAACTATATTTATAATTATACAGTCTTGGGCAACTCACAAAACTCAATAGAGCTGAGAAATCACAATAGTACAATGAGGTGAGTGACTTTTTACAACTATTTTATGTCAGTCATGCTAAACTTCTTTAACATTTTTCCACATGTTTAAATTTATTTCTTCTTTTTTTTAAGTAACTTTGTTGCCTGGGCCCCCAAAATAAATAAACACTATATATGAATAACACTTGCAGTGTTACTAAGCAGTGCCAGCCATCAAGGGGAAAAACTTGGCTCAGATCAACAAATTTTCCTAACTTCCAAAAATAAAAAAGGCAACAACATCAGCATAATCACTCTTTTTCTTTTCTCTGTTAACTTGTGGGTTTCTTTTTTTTAAATTAATTTATTTGTTTTTATTGTTAAATCATAGCTGTGTACATTAATGCAATCAAGGGGTACAATGTGCTGGTTTCATATACAATCTGAAATATTCTCATCAAACTGTTCAACGTAGCCTTCATGGCATTTTCTTAGAACTTGTGGGTTTCTTCATAACAATAGGTGATATAATGAG
>CAUYPK010049605.1:0-54748 GCA_963574355.1 Loris lydekkerianus | reverse complement strand
GATCTCAGAATTGATGTATACTAAAACTCACCCCCTGATCTTCCTTCTGCTCTTCAATTTCAGTTTAGGGCAACTATAGCCTTTTAACTGCTCAGAGAAAAAAACCTTGGAGGTGCTGGTGACTCTTCTCTTTCTCACCTTCCGTCCAGTCATGAAGGTGTAGCTCCTTTGAATCTGCCCCTAAATATTTCAGAATCTTACCACCTCTTATCAGCTCTGCTGCTAACACCAGAATCCAAGCTGTCCTAATCTCTCAGCAATTGTGACAATAGTCTTCTGACTATCCTTTCTGTTTCTGCCCTCTTCTCCCCCTTATGAAAACATATTGTCAACAGAGCAGCCAAACTGATCCTGTTGGGTCAGATAATGTCTCCCGCTCAATACCTTGAAATGGCTTCTCGTTACACCTAGAATTAAGACTGAAGTCCAATGTTAGGTCACAAGGCCCCACAAAATCTGGACTCAAGGTACCTCTCTGATTTCATTGCTTTTATCTCTCCCACTTATTCACGAAGTTTCTCAAATATGTCGAGCAGGCTTCTGCTACAGAGACTTTGCGTTTGTTCTTACCTCTACCAGGTAAGTTCCTCCACCTGCCTTATCCTGCTCTTCCTTCAAGTTTTTTCTCTAAAGTCATCTTCCCAGGAAGGCCTCCCCTGAACACTTTAAGCAAAATTGTATATTTCCCAACATCCAGGACTCTGTAACTCCCTTTATAGTTGTAGTTTCTCCATAGCACTTATCACCACATGACAAACTTTATACATGTGTGAGTGTGCTTGTGTATTTGTTTACTGTCTGTCTCCCCCTACTAGGATGCAAACTACATGAAAACAGGGGTTTTCCACTCTCTGGGTCACTGACATATCTCCTGGACCTGGCACCCAGGAGGTTCTCAGTAACTATTTTTGCATGAACAAATTAACATATTAATGAATTTGTTACATTGAATCTGGTGGTTTTTTTAATCGTGGTTTTATATTTTATTCTGGGCCATACCAGCTGACCTTTCATTTTATTTTGCTGTCCTACCATATATGCCTCAAGATCTTCTATCTCTGCCTCAAGCTTTTGCTTTTTAGAGTGGACATTTTTCATTTTTTGTTTAAAATTCACAATGACATATTTGGTTGAATTTTTCTTCTAAAATGGCAACATTTTTCTCATAAATATTTTCTTCCATTTTTTAGTGCTCTTGCTTTGTTTTTATCTTTTATTATCTTTGTATGTAGACCCTACACTAGTTTATGCTTCATGACTCATCTCTGAATGAGGAAAATATTTTTGGACCTGCTCCTTATGGCACAGGGATCTTAAGGATTTAAGGAAAGGGAAACCTTCAGTTTCCTCTCTTAACCATGGAGACTTCCAGAAGCACCCAGTGGCCTCTCTCTTATACTCCTGCCTCACCAAATACTGTTTCCTGTACACAGGATTTGCCTGGACAATCCTTCCCTAATTTGTTACCTACCTTTTCAATGTGGTCTGACTCATTACCAAATACAAGAATGACCCTCCATGAACCCTCTTTCTCTTTCTCAACTTTGCTAGTAGAGATTGTTAGTTTCATGACCCATGGGGTCTGCTGGCTGTGTGTGTGTGTGTGTGTGTGTGTGTGTGTGTGTGTGAGAGAGAGAGAGAGAGACAGAGAGAAAGAGAGATCTATAATCATAGGCATTCTCTCTCCTCATCTTCACGTGCCTCACTTTCGCTAATGTTCTCAGCTCATCCTCTAATTCTGTGATTTGCTGTTTCAAATTTGTCTTAATATTGTTAAAGATAGAATTCCAAAGTAAAAATATCACATGTTAACATCCATTACATCTATGTAATAGAAATAGAAAAGTATTTTTTGATATTTTGTGAGCATTTGAAATATTTTATAATTACATGTATTAATTTTATTTTTGTCAGATTTACATAATGCACACAAATTAAGTGTAGTAATTAGATGCCCTGTGACTTCAATCAGAAACATCTACAATTATTTTGGCTTTGTATTTTTCACCTTTAAAAATGACTAAATTAGGCAATTAGAATAAATAAGGAACAGTAATGTGTAGCAGGCCTTCTAATAAGTCAGCTTTAGTAAATGTTGTGTTAGAGTGATGGATAAGAGCACACAGACTCTGGAATCAGGGTGCCTAAACTGAAGCTCTATGTCTGACCCTGAGAAGGTATATGACTTTGAACATTATTTAACAGCTTTGCACTTCAGTTTTCTCAATTATAAAATGATAGCAAGGTTGTTGTGAGGATTAGACAAATGAATATTTAGAAAGCATGTAGAATAGTGCTTGACACGTGGAATTATTTACTGCCATCATTTCCTGTTTAATGGTACTCATATGTGTATAATTTAAATAACTTAAATGTAAAATTGTAATATATACAACATACTATTAGGATATTTCTTCTGGTCATTTTTATATGACATGTTAAATAGTTCATATTTTGAAAATCAGTGAAGTTATGGATGTGACAATGATTTAACATCTGGTTTTTAGGTTACCAAGTTAAATATGCCTTTTGAGCTATGTAATGCTATACTAAGAATGGCAACTTAAATAGATCATTTTCGCAGTCACATTATAATGCCCTGTGCCTATAAATTATTAAGTTCTGTAGGTCTTTTTCCATGGCTGTATGTGCAATTCCATAGCTCTGAAGGCTGTATCATGAAGGAATGAGGTCAAAAGCACTTTTATAATTTTCTTTCTTAAATAAAGTATTGCAAATGGTTAACTAGAACTTTTGCTTTTGCTAGTGGCTTCCAATAATGCGCATAGTAACTTAGGAAGAAGGCAAAACGCCTGTCTTTGCCCTTTCACTCATTGAGTACATTTTCTAAGAAAATGGCTTTGTGGAATGTGAGAACCACAGAGATTGATCAAGAAGGATTTCAGCTCTCAGGCCCTTCTGTCCAGTAGAAGAGATGACATGCGTGTCTGTTCCCCGGGTAGGAAGGCTCGCTTAGACGGTGAAGTAAAAAAGGAGGAGATTGCTAACTTTCTCCTTGGAGGCTTCATTGTAGAGCACGCATTTTCTTGTGATTAATCATGGTTTGAGTGTAACTTTCAACTTGGCAGATTTAAGAAGTTGAGAGCATCCTAAGGACGGCTACATCTTCCAGGTCAGAAATGGGTGAACACCAGGCTGGTTGGTAAGACTAGTATGAACCCAGAATTTCAATTTACTGATTTAAAATTTATATCATATTACTAGTATATTATTATCATGTTAATGTATTAATTTATAATTGCTTATGGGCAATTGATTGATGGTGCCCATTTGATCATAGAGAACACTTTGGGAAACTGCATGTTCATTATTTTTTCTTGGGGAACAAGGAATAGGATCAAGCAGTTAGATCAAGCCCACATTTAATGAAATCAAGCTAAGACAATGATATATTCACCACCACAGAAGGCATCACACCACTTGTCTTCAAATAGGAAAGGAATACTCATAACCCAAGTCTTTCAATTCTACATATGCTCTGTTGACCCTGCCCAATGTTTAACTTTATAATGTCTTTGTAATGTGAATAAGCTCACCTTCAGATTGAATCATTTTTTAGATACAATGATCAGATTATAACTGACTCTTATAGGCACTGGTGCTCTTCCATCTTTTTAATGTGACTTCCTTTGTACATCTTTGTTATGGTAATTATGAAGTAATCTTACTATTTGAATGACAGTGTACAATTTCATATTACTAACATTGGGGACAAATATAATTAAATAAATAATTTACATTCTTTAAATATCTGATTAATCCAGAAACTCATGTAGTGGGCAATAATAAAGTTAAACAGTAAAATAAATAATCACAAGCCATTAACAGACCAGAACATTTTTTATTGCCTTGAAGGATATCAAATATTACATTTATATTTAGGTTTTTTTGAAGTGTCAGAGTTTCACAAAAACCAAATCAATCAAGGTAATGTAATCAAACTTAACACTTACTTTAAAATGTTAGAAGAAATGGATTCTGTGCCCATACTTTCAATTAGTTTAGCCAAGAAAGAGAGAAATCTCAAAGTTGTTGAAATTACCCTCTGGGTATAGGGCATTAACATAGTATGTGTAGTCCTAAAGATCATTGACTCTCCCACCCAAGGGTTAGCCAGATGGACTAAAGTCACATGG
The DNA here is from genome assembly GCA_963574355.1 of Loris lydekkerianus. Lineage (NCBI taxonomy): Eukaryota > Metazoa > Chordata > Mammalia > Primates > Lorisidae > Loris > Loris lydekkerianus. Next base: position 50,591 of record CAUYPK010049605.1, on the reverse strand, counting down.
CAGCCATGTGTGACCAGATGAATTATTTTCCACTGGCCCTAGAATTACAGCAGCTGGAAATTTGACCTACTAATAATTTGGAATCAAAACAGCAGAAACAATTTGAATTTTATTCCTAGTTGAGAGCCCCTGCCTCTCAAGACAGCAGTCCTCAGTTGCAGCCTGTCCTAGAATGAAGAAGGAGTCTGGCTAGACTTATCTCTGACTCCTCCTCCTCCCACCTTTAACTCTTCTTTTGGCACTTATCTGTCTTGGTCTTGTTCAACCTCAATTTCCTGATGACCCTAAAGTGTTTCATCAGTATCTAAGTGTGATGGCTAAGGTCACCCAGAATCATCATCTCCCAGAAGATGGAAGAAGCACAGATTTCCTCTTGAAGCTTCTGGCTCTGAACTCCCCATATCCCCTATTTCCTACTAAATACAGTGAGAAGTTTACAACTATTTTGGGGGACACATTTAGTAAAGGAAATAGGCTATCCATATATGCTGACCCAAATCACTGATTACTGACAGCACAATATGATTACATCTACACTTCAAATGAATCAAAAGGACACAGGAAGATAAAATAATTTACTATGTAAAACATGAATTTAATTCTAATCATGATATTCATTACATTAAAACTGAATTCAACCAAATTTTCATGTACCAACTATACAGGATGTTTATAAGGCCTTTTCTTTCTTAACTATATTTACCCGTGGTATAAAACTGTCATCATTTCTATCATTTCAGTTTTTAAAAAATCAATAAATAATTTAAGAAAATCCATCAAGCCAGTTATTTCCTATGATACAATATAATCAGAACATGGGTTGAATCTTGGTTTCACTTTTAAGTATTACATTCTTTTCTTCCATTTCTCTTCCTCTTTAATGTCTGCTTTGAAATGTTGAGATATTACAAGTTTTCATTACTTATCATCATCTCATTTTCTAATTCAAAAATGTTTATTTCCATTGTACAGAGGTTACAGGCATGCTTTGCTGAGTTATAATTTTACCATTTTTTTGAGACAGAGTCTGACTCTGTTGCCCTAGTATAATTTTACCATTTTTGTCTTTCTCATGCACAATACTATGAGCCCTGTGAAGGCAGGAAGGATGTCTTTCTCATGCTTATATCTCCAGTGCCTTTCACAATGTCTAGAATTTAACAGAGATTGATAATTTTTTCCCTAGGCACAGACTTAGCTTTTCTATAAATATTGCAATGAATGTCACAAGTATAAATACAGTTTCAATGTCATGACTGCATTTACCTGGTGCATTGAATATACAATGCCTGAGAAAGAGTTCCTATAATTTTTCATATTTGGTTTGTATTGAGCCATAAAACCCCCTTAAGAGAATGTATGAGTCTTTTTACATACTGCCAGTAAAGTGTCTATTTATCATATTATTAAAATTTCCATACATATTCTGTAAAAAAGTAAAACTCATTTTTTTTAAATTATGAACATGAGCCTCAGAAATCAGCGGAGGTGGCAATGAACAGCAGTAGTTGATGTTCTACCAAGCAAATTAGCCTTTAGGCACTGAAAATCCCGTGTTGGAGAACTGTCTTATGATATTAGACTCAATTCCAATGCTGCAGAAGGAGATATATGTAAATGTATATATGCATATAATAAACAGTGTTCTGTTTAGTACTCCAGCTATCTTCTACAAATTAAATTAAGAATGTGTGTAACACTGATGCATATAAGCTTCAATCACATTTCAACATATTAAGCTCACCATACTGCACTGGAGACATAAGTCAACTTTTGAATTTCATTCTTACTTGTGTTTATAATCAGTATAAGCTTCCATTTGTGACAAGTTGGATATTTTCATTTATAGTTTCACATATCATTAATTACCTGTTTTATTGATTTCATTTTTGTTTGATAAATTAGCATACTGTGTTATTTTTCAGTATCGAGTAGTTAAGAATAGTAGTTTTATTGATTAGGTGAACTCAATATTCAAGATAAAGTCTATACCATTTTTCATTATTTAAATGTGCATCTCAAAAGTGCCATTAAAATGAAGTTTTAATTATAATTATAGTCAATTTAATTTTTAGAGAGTATTAAATTAGACTTGTATTTGTATGTGCCTAATGTTTAGAGTATTTTAGTGATAAATTTATGTAGATATATTCCTTCAGTGAACATTAAATCTATGCTAGGGATACCCTGTAGAATTCTGAAATAGGCTCCTTGACTAATCAGGGACAGTGGAAGTCTCTGAGGGTGGGATATTTCTCCTTGAGCATCCTGCAAATTTCAGGACCATTATGTGGAATGGGTGTCTTTCTTACAGTCTAGCCTGAATTTCCCAGAGAGGCATATGTTTCCTAGGCACTCCTATGTCTAGAACCTCAAGAGCTGCCTCAGAAAATCAGAATACAGCCTCAACTCTTTAAGATCTTCAATTTCAGAGATCCACTTGTCTTCTGAGGCATCTTATAAACTCCAATTGTAAGCATTTCCATTTATTTCTTTTGCTAGTTACCTCCAGGTTTCTAATAGATATCAGATTTTAGGTTTCTTCAAATTTAGGTTATTTTTCAATTTTCTATTTCAAAAGATGAGATTCAGATCACTTAAAATCTTACCTTATGGATACATCAGAATTATAAATTTTTACCCTTTAACTTTAAATATTTCTTGTTTCATTAAACAAATAGCTACATCTTTTACAGAGTCACAAAATTTTTCATATGGCATTGTTTTAGCTGCAATCTTATAAAAAACTTTTCATTTAGTGTTCTAAGAGTATGATTCAAATTAATCATAAATAAATTGGAAGAAGTTTGAAACTTCAGACTTTACGTCCAGGTCCATGTAATGAGGTTAGAATTGTCAAAAGGAAGCCATACTTCTTCCACCACTTTGCAGATAAGACTTCAGTACGCAGATATTCATGTTGTTTTTTCTCTTTATGCCTTCTACTAACATCATAGTCTAGCCTTTTACTTACCACTTCACACAGTTGCTAGGGTTAATCGCCCCCAAAATACAAACATAATTTTGTCATTTTCCTTCTTTCAGTAGAACTTGGAATGAGTTAGAAGCTGTTGCATTTTCTCTTTGACAGAAGAGGAAATGAAGAATTAGACGTTAAATTATTTTCCTAATAGCAAAAGGTTAAGGAAAGACCAGAGAGAACCAGGATTCAAACTCAGCTCTGTCAGTGTTGACGTGTTAAGTGCTGGTAAAGAGATTTGAGACAGCTGAAAGAAAAGAACTGGAATGTTCAAGTTTTTATTTGGTTCTTGCCACATGGCAGGTACTTTGTAAATTGCTATAGCTATAAAAATAAGCAACATATTAGTCCCAATGTGACAGAGAACCAGTAAAGTATTGGTCTTGTTTTGTCTAATTTTCTTTTCTCTTATGCAGGAGGCTGTGCCATGAGCAATGTATGCAGTTTCCTATGGTATAATAGTGGTTCCTCTTAATTCTTCCAACACAGCAGCAGAAGAACATAGTGGAGGACGAGGGCTCTGGATTCCAAGATGTGAACTCTAGGCAGGCTCCCTATAGTGTGTTTGTGAATATTAAAAATGATAATTCAGGGGCAGTGCCTGTGGCTCAAAGGGGTAGGATTCTGGTCCCATATGTTGGAAGTGGTGGGTTCAAACCCAGCCCTGGCCAAAAACTATAAAAAATGATAATTCATATAAAATTCTTAGCTTAGTCCTGACCAATGATAAGTTCTCATAACAATAATAGCTATTGTTTTTGTTTGTTTGTTTGTTTTACTTTATTTTATTTATTTTTTTTTATTAAATCATAGATGTGTTCATTGATATGATCATGGGGGATCATACACTAGCTTCATAGACCATTTGACACATTTTCATCACACTGGTCAACACAGCCTTCCTGGCATTCTCCCAGTTATTGTGCCAAGACATCTACATTCCACATCTACCAAGTTTCACATATACCCTTGTAAGATGCACTGCAGGTGTAATCCCACCGATCCTCCTCCCTCCCCTCCCTTTCCCCCTTCCCCCTATTCTTAGGTTGTAACTGGGTCATAGCTTTCATGTGAAAGCCCTAAATTAATTTCATAGTAGGGCTGAGTACATTGGGTACTTTTTCTTCCATTTTTGAGATACTTTACTAACTTACATATCTAAAAATAGATCTGCCATTCAATCCTGTATTTCCTCTACTGGGCATCTACCCAGAAGACCAAAAATCACATCATAACAAAGATATTTCTACCAGAATGCTCATTGCAGCCCTATTCACAATTGCTAAGTCATGGAAAAAGCCCAAGTGCCCATTGATCCACGAATGGATTAATAAATTGTGGTATATGTACACCATGGAATATTATGCAGCCTTAAAGAAAGATGGAGACTTTACCTCTTTCATATTTACATGAATGGAGCTGAAACATATTATTCTTAGTACGGTATCTCAAGAATGGAAGAAAAAGTAGCCAATGTACTCAGCCCTACTATGAAACTAATTTAGGGCTTTCACATGAAAGCTATAACCCAGTTACAACCTAAGAATCAGGGGAAGTGGGAAAGGGAGGGGATGGAAGGAGGAGGTGGGTAGAGGGAGGGAGATTGGTGAAATTACACCTGCGGTACATCTTACAAGGGTATATGTGAAACTTAGTAAAGGTGGAATGTAAATGTCTTAGCACAATAACTAAGAAAATACCAGGAAGGCTATGTTAACCAGTGTGATGAAAATGTGTCAAATGGTCTATGAAGCTAGTGTTTGATGCCCCATGATCATATCAATGTACACAGCTATGATTTAATAAAAAAAAAAAAAGAATTGTTAGTGAGATTTTACATTCCTTTTTCATACTATCCTCAAAATCCATTGTCATTTTAAACTTACAGCATAACTTGAGATGAGTCACATTTCAAGTGCTCAATAGCTAGCTAGTGGTTACCTACAAGAAAGCACAGATGAAAGATGTCTCTGTTGGAATTGATGTACTAAAGCCTTGGAAATGGATGAGGACATCTGGGAAGTGGGGGTATAAAGTGAGAAGAGGGCCAAGGACTGTCCTGAGGAGCTCTTTCATTTAAAGGGTGAATAGTGCAGGAATTCTTCCTTGAGCATAATGACAACATTGCTTTGTATGGTGCTTTACAATTATAAATAATTTCCACACATATTTCCATTCTTCCCCCCATGAGTGCTATGAGAAATAAAAGGTTATCTCATTTTGTAGATAATAAAATCAGAGTCTTAAAGGTTCTCTTGTCCAAAGAAGAGGTGGAACTAAAACTAGAATCCAGTTTTCTGACAGAATGATTAATGTTATTTGCATTTGTCTTAGCAAGCTTTTGCAAACCACACATCCTAATAACAGGAATTGCATGCAGGATGCGTATTTGGGGGAATGATACCCAGAAAACAGGGAAGGAGGAAAATCCACCCCTATAGGGAGGTGGGACCAAATGACTACATTGGGTGACTGAGACTTTATTATGCCAGGATCCTCTGAAGGACTGTGGAGAGAATGCACTTCAGAATTGTCTGCCCTAGGGATTTATCCTCTGGTTTTAAACCCTGTCAGTAAAGGGTTGCCCCTATTGGGTGTTAAATCTCTGGAACTTCCAGGTTTGCACATGTATCCGTGTGTCAGAGGGGCTATGTGGTTCCCACAGGTAGCTACTAGGCAGCACAAGAGAATCTTCTGGGCAGAAATAGAGAGATAATGAGATACAGCTGGGCTAGAGTAAAAACTTATCTAAGAAGATGTGAAGAGACAACAGAGGTACCTGAAGTATCACTGCACCTATTGCTTTTTATGGAGGTGATGGTTGTTTGTGCAAAAAAATTTCAATACAACAGAGATATATTAATACAGAGATAGGAAGACAGTGTTATGGAAGCTCAGAGAAAGAAGCCACCAATTGTGCCTGATCACATAAAGTCTTCACTAAGAAAGTGGTCTTGGAGCCAATTCTCAAGGGACAGTGCTAGAAAGTTTATCCCTTGCAAAACTCATGTTGAAACTGAATTCCCAATGTATTAATAACAATGTTAATAGGTAGCACTTTCAAGAGATGATTGGGTAGGCCGGATGTGGTGGCTCACACCTGTAATCCTAGTGCTCTGGGAGGCTGAGGTGGGTGGATTGCCTGAGCTCAGAGGATCGAGATCATCCTGAGCTGGAGTGAACCAGAGTGAGAACCCATCTCTACAAAAAAAAGCTGGGCGTTGTAGTGAGCTCCTGTAGTCCCAGCTACTTGAGAGGCTGAGGTCAAGAGAATCACTAAAGGAGGAAAAGGAAAAAAAAGAAAACAAAACTAAACTTCAAACTAAGACAATTGAAAGCCAGTTGAAAGCAAAATTAAAAAAAAAAAGATGGTTGGTTTCTGAGGGCTCTGTCCTCATAAATGGATTAATTCATTCATGGATTACTGGGTTATCATAGGTGTGGGATATTATAGAAGTTGGTCTATCATAAAGGCCAGTTGGCCTCTCAGTATGTCCCCTTTGCCCTGTGATACCCTGCACTACCTCAAGTCTGCATAGATTTCCACTAGAAAGAAGACCCTCACAAGTTGTGAACCCTTGATTTTGGAATTTCTAGCTTCCAGAATTACAAGAAATAAATTTCTCTTTAAAAAAAATAAATTATCCAGTTCAGGTATTCAGTTATAGCGACAGAAAAATGAACTAAGACAAACAGTAAGGAGTTTTCCAGAAGGTGAGATAGGACACATTCCTATCACACTGTGTATTAAAGAGTGGCGGCTTGAAATTACAAGTGATCCCTAGGGAATCAGCAGCCATTAGTATGGCTAGAATACTTCCTGGGGGCAGAAAGAAGCAGTTGGAGAGGAAGTCTAAGTCCTGAGCTTAATATGCATGGCTCAAAAGTGGGCACCTCATCCGTTGAACTGCAGGGGTGCTAAAGCTTGGTTTTATATTAAAAGTACCTGGGGAGCTTTATAAAATACTGATGTCCGAGTTCTGGTTCCAAAATAGTAGAATACAAGCAAACTGGCTTCACTCCTCCAACCAGAAAACTGAAAACAAACATGTAGTGCCAAGATTATCAACAGAGATATTCCAGAGTTCAAATATGAAGACAAACCAGTTCCTGGGGCCACAACAAAGTGAAAAAATTCCAAGTAGATGATAAAAGAATCAGAATTTTACATCCACTATGCCCTTTCCCCATTCTGGTGAGCACGAAGAGCATGAAAAATCCCCTCCAACTCACTGTTTCTATAACGGAAAGAGTGAGATTGAGGTGTCCAACCAGCATTCTCACCATCTTGGGTTCCGTTGCAGGAGACCTATCTGTGCCTTAACCCACAGGAAGCATTAGGAGTACCTGAAGGGAGAAAGATCCCTGAAAACAGGCAGAGACAAAGGGGGTGGTCATGGTAAGAAACTCAGCCTGAGAAACTCTGCTCTGTAACTCTACCAGAGGAGATGCCAGATTTGAGTGGCTCTTCAGCAGCATCATGCTAAAGGAGGTTCATGTTACAGATCTCCTGGGTATGGGCCCCTCTTCAGCCTTTCCACATTGTCAGCATATCCCCTTTGTGACTTCCCCCATTTGGAAAAGGGAGAGAGTTCTGATTACAGCCAACGTGAACGTGGGCTTGAGGTGCTACTTAGAGTCAAAAAGAAGGCAGTGGCATGGCAATAAAGTAAAGAAACTTCTAAGCAAATATATCCAATTAAAATCAAAACAAGCCAGACAGAGAAGACTGGAATAAAAAATTTATTCTTCAATACAAAGAACTATCCATACATCTATGAGAACCAACAGCAAACAGGGAAGCATGATCTCCCCCAATTAACCAAATCAAAGAACCAGTAATTGACCCTATCTAGAAAGCGACATGAGAGCTCTCTAAGGATTACAACATAGTAGATTTAAGGGAACTCAGTGATCTCCAAGATAACACAGGAAAGCAGTTCAGAAATTTATGAGAGAAATTTAACAAAGAGATTGAAATAATTTAAAAAATCAAATGAATCTTGAAACTGAGAAATACATTTGCTAAACTGAAAAACTCATTAGTAGGTCTCAGCAGCAGAACCAATCAAGCAGAGGAAACAACCAGTGAGTGCAAAGACAGGCTATTTAAAAATATGCAGTGAGAAGAGAAAAAAACAATGAAAAGCAACAAAGATTGCCTACAAGGTAAAGAAAATTACCTCAAAAGAGCAAATCTAAGAATTATTATTATTTTTTTATGTTGGGAATTCATCGAGAGTACAATAAGCCAGGTTACACTGATTGCATTTGTTAGGTAAAGTCCCTCTTGAAATCGTGTCTTGCACCCCAAAGGTGTGGCGCACACCAAGGCCCCACCCTCTCTCTCCTTCCCTCTCTCTACTCTTCCTTTCCTCACCCCTCCCTCCTTCTTTTTCTCTCTTCTCTCCTCTTCCCCCACCCCCACCATGACCTTAATTGTCATTAATTATCCTCATATCAAAATTGAGTACATAGGATTCATGCTTCTCCATTCTTGTGATGCTTTACTAAGAATAATTTCTCCCACTTCCATCCAGGTTAATACGAAGGATGTAAAGGCTCCATTTTTTTTAATAGCTGAATAGTATTCCATGGTATACATATACCACAGCTTGTTAATCCATTCCTGGGTTGGTGGGCATTTAGGCTGTTTCCACATTTTGGCTATTGTAAATTGAGCTGCAATAAACAGTCTACTACAAGTGTCCTTATGATAAAAGGATTTTTTTACTTCTGGGTAGATGCCCAGTAATGGGATTGCAGGATCAAATGGGAGGTCTAGCTTGAGTGCTTTGAGGTTTCTCCATACTTCCTTCCAGAAAGGTTGTACTAGTTTGCAGTCCCACCAGCAGTGTAAAAGTGTTCCCTTCTATCCACATCCACGCCAGCATCTGCAGTTTTGAGATTTTGTGATGTGGGCCATTCTCACTGGGGTTAGATGGTATCTCAGGGTGGTTTTGATTTACATTACTCTACTAGATAGGGATGATGAACTTTTTTTATATGTTTGTTAGCCATTCATCTGTCTTCTTTAGAGAAGGTTCTATTCATGTCTCTTGCCCATTGGAGCCATTTTTTTTTTATTTCAAATTAATACAAAGGAACAAATTTTTAGGTTATATTCTTTTCAATTATAAGGTAAAGTTCAAGTTGTAGTTGATCCCTTCCCCCAGGAGGCATGCTGAACATTCTTACTTTATGCACATTAGGTGAGATCCCACCAGTTACCCTGCCCCCTCTTTTCCCCTCCCCCTTGCTAGACTGTATTTGTGTTTTATTGCTTGTGTGGGCATGTATTTGTTTATATATTGGTTTCATATTAGTATTGAGTACATTGGATACTCTTTTTCCCATTCCTGAGATACTCTTTACTCAAGAAGCTACTTTTCAATTTGAGGGTGTGGAATTTCTTTCGTCTCCATCCAGGTAAACCTTAAAAGATGTAAAGTCTCCATCTTAAGACTGAATAGTACTCTGTGGTATATACATATGCCACAGTTTGTTAATCCATTCATGGGTTGATGGGTATTTGGGTATTCTTGAATCTTTCTGCTTAAAACTGGAATTTTGTTAAAGCTTGTTCACTTTCTGCCTTCAATATTTTTCAGTTTTTATTTTATTTTTACAAATATTTTTCATTTAAGGAAGCTAGTACAGAGAATGTCCTTTTAGAACCCATATCCCAGGTCCCAAAGTACAAATAAATCAAAAAGAGAAGTGTTCTGTTGTGTATACTTCTGCGTAAATAACTTTATTATTTCTAACAAAATTTAGAACTTTTCTGGGATCTTCTGACAAGACTTTTTTTTTTTTTTTTTTTTTTTTTTTTGAGACAGAGTCTCACTATGTTGCCCTCAGTAGAATGTTGTGGTGTCACAGCTCACAGCAACCTCAAACTCTTGGGCTTAAGGGATTCTCTTGCCTCAGCCTCCCAAGTAGCTGGCATCCAGTTATTTTTTTGTTGCAGTTGTTACTATTGTTTGGCAGGCCCGGGCCAGGTTCGAACCTGCCAGCCCCAGTGTATGTGGCTGGTGCCCTAGCCGCTAAGTTACAGGTGCCAAGTCTGCTAGATGTTTTAAAGAAATGGGTTAAGGCCACGCTCCATGGCTTACACCTATAATCCTAGCACTCTGGGAGGCCTAGGTAGGAAGATCCCTTGAGCTCAGGAGTTCCAGACTAGCCTGAGCAAGAGCAAGACCCCAATCTGTACTAAAAATAGAAAAAAAAATTAGCCAAGTGTTGTGGCGAGTGCCTGTATCGTTCCAGCTAATTGGGAGGCTGAGGCAGAAGGATCACTTGAGACCAGAAGTTTGAGGTTGCTGTGAAGTAGGCTGACTCTGTAGCACTCTAGACTAGGCAACAGAGGAGGACTTTTTCTCAGAAAAAAAGATAGAGGGGCTCAGTGCTTGTGACTCAAGCGGCTAAGGCACAAGAGAGGGGGAGAGATGGGGTGCCAGCTTTCAATTTTGAACACCCCAGGTAGCTGGGACTACAGGCGCCTGCCACGACGCCCAGCTACTTTTTGTTGCAGTTGTCATTGTTGTTTAGTTGGCCAGGGTCGGGTTTGAACCCACCAGCCCCAGTGTATGTGGCTGGTTCCCTAGCTGCTGAGCTACAGGCACCAAGCCATAATTTCCTTTCTTAATAGTGTTGAATGTTTTGTCTTTACAGGAGCCTCTTGGAAGCCAGCCGGCACAGCAGCAGCAGGTTGGCCCTTGCTTCTATGAGATGAAACAGTTTTTGGAATGTGCCCAGAACCAGACTGATATCAAGCTCTGTGAGGGATTCAATGAGGTGCTGAAACAATGCAAACTTGCAAATGGTAGGTGATTTTTAAAACTTAGATCTGTTTGATTCATGATGGTATTCCTAGACCCTGTAGAATTTAGGGAGTTTGTATTTAATTAAATTGACACCTTAGCGTGTTTAAATATCTCTAGAAATAATTTTAACTCTTTAACAGGGAGCTAATCTAGACGTTTCTAGTCATGGTATTAGCTTTTACTGGTTGTGTTCTTAATCTGATTTTCCCTTAAGCAGGTATAAGACAGTATGTCTGATCTTCCTGTGGTTACTGCTCCTGAGTGAGTCTTAAGATTATGAATATAAAATTGTATTCTATTTTCATCAAAATCCAGGAATGGACATAAAGACTGTGATATATAAGAAGAGTAGTTCATTCAGTCCCTTAGTGGAACTCTTGAGATTGAGGGTCTCTGGAGTTTTGGCAGCCTAAGAATTCATTGTCTATTAAAATGCTTATTTTTAATCTTCCACCTTCATTCAGGAAATGGGGAAGAAATTAGTCCTCGCAGGTGGTTAAACTACGGGATTAAGAGATTCCATGTCCAAGTTTATCACAAGTCTTTGCTGAAGCTACTTCTAGTACCAAAGAGGCTGAATATCTACTTTAGGATTCAGTCCTTAGAAGCACATATGCCCCCTCCTTTCTCAGTTGTGGCAAGTGTAGAGTTTTGTTGGTCACAGAGATGCCTTCTGTAGTTTACAGAAGAAACCAGTGACCCTGGGCTGATGTCCCTCCATTCATTATTTGGAGAGCTTCTGTTCTGTTGAGTATATGTATGCAGCTAGAACCTCTAACTTACCTTTTCTGTTTCCAGGATTATCCTAATCAAGAAGTACAAATTGAAGAAAAGGAAAATTGCCTTTCAAGACCAAGTTAATTTAGCATGAAAATGTAATTGATAATGAAAAGGGTAAAATCATCAGTTAAACATCTCTTGTTAATAGCTTCCTTTCTTCACAATTGTAGTGGAAGAGGGTGTTCTTAGTGTGTTCACTGAGATGATACAAGATTGGGGGCAGATGTTGGTGTGGCCTCCTTAAACCAGCTGTTGTGATATTATTTGTGAAGTAATTAGAATAAAGTGATTTTCTTCCAGGATGTGTCTGGTGTATTTTCATAGCTCACTGCACCCTCAAACTCCTGGGCTAGAGCAATCCTCTCCTACTTTGCCCTCCCAAAGATCTGTCATTTAAGTGTAAGATAAATTGCATATGTTATACACATGTGTGCTGACCATATACATTTTGCAAAAGAACACAACTATCAACATGTCTTTGGGGGTTTGAGGTTTTGGGGGTTTTTGTTGTTGTTTTTGAGGCAGGTATCACTGTCACCCAGGCAGACGTGCAGTGGCATCATCATCATAGCTCACAGCAACTTCAAACTCTTAGCCTCAAATAATCCTCCTGCCTTAGCCTCCCAAGTACCTGGGACTACAGGCACCTGCCACTCCTGGCTAAATTTTTTTATTTTTAGTAGAGCTGGGGTCTTACTCTTGGTCAGGCTGGTCTCAAACTCTTGGCCTCAAGCAATCCTCCTGCCTGGGATTCCGAAAGTGCTAGGATTATAAGCCTGAGCCACCAGGCCCAATCTCTACATGTCTTTTAAATTAGTATGTTGTCTCCGAGGGGTTAAATGAGCACCCCTTCAGAGGATGACAGCTCCCTGGGGAGTTATGTAAAGAACCATTAGCAACAATGGTTCCAGATGCCACAGGCCTGGAGTTGAATAAACTGAGCTGTAGGAGGATACTGTTTAAAATACCGTTTGGATATTTTTGAGATGGTCACTCAAAATTGGGTAGAGTGGCATGGCAGTTCATAGAAACCTCAAACTCTTGGGCTGAAATGATTCTCTTGCCTCAGCTTCCCAAGTACCTGGGTCTACAGGCGCCCATGGCAATGCCCAGCTATTTTTAGAGATGAGGTCTTGCTCTTGCTCAGGCTGGTCTCAAACTCCTGAGCTCAAGCAGTCCGTCAATCTGGGCCTCCCAGAGTGCTGGGATTACAGGCGTGAGCCATCCTCCCCAGATGGAGATGGAAACTTTTTTAAAGTGAACACATCCTTCATGGAAAGCTCAAAATTTCATTGTCAAGAGTTAATCTCCAGCCTATGTCTTGCTGTGCATACCTTTTTTTTTTTTTTTTTTTTTTGAGACAGTCTCACTTTGTCGCCCTCAGTAGAGTGCTATTGCATCAGAGCTCACAGCAACCTCCAGCTCTTGAGTTTAGGTGATTCTCTCTCAGCCTCCCAAGTAGCTGGGACTACAGGCACCCGCCACAATGCCTGGCTACCTTTTTTATTGCAGTTTGGCTGAGGCTGGGTTCGAACCCGCCACCCTTGGTATATGGGGCCGGCGCCCTACTCACTGAGCCACAGGTGCCACCCTACAGTTTTCATACTTTTTTTTTTTTTTTTCAGCTTTTGGCTGGGGCTGGGTTTGAATTCGCCACCTCCAGCATATGGGGCTGGTGCCCTACTCCTTTGAGCCACAGGCGCTGCCCTAGTTTTCATACTTTTAATAGTTCCCTCCATAGGTTCCATTTTTTTTTTTCCCCCTTTCAAGTTTCGGAGACCTTCATTAATTACTACAGGGTGAGTTAGGTTCTGGTTTGGGGCAAATTACTCAGTTGCTGCTTCCTATCTTCTTCTGTGTTCTTGGAGTGCCTCACTCTGCCTGAAAGTTCAGTCCCTGAAAGGGCCAAGACTCCATGGTGGAAGGGCCTGAATGACCACAAACAATTCTCTTGTGCCCAGGGCCCCAGGATATTCCCTCCTGGATTATGGTAGGCTCCTTTGCTCATTTCCTGGAGGCTTAGGACCTCTATGAGTCCATAGTGTTAATGCCAAGGTGTTCCTTGTGTCTAAGGTTGTAATGGTGAATGGTGAGTATCCAAATATTGCTGAATTGATCGATCAAAGAAAAATGAACTACTGACAATGACAAGATGTACGAGTGGCTGACCTGGTTTCTCCCTGATAGGAGCCATGGCCATAAGGAGGTCATGGAATAGTACTTGTTGCATTGGCCTTTTGCCCTAAAGTCAGAAGAGATTTTGTGATGTATTTAAAGTACAGTTGGCCCTCTGAATCCAAGAGTTCTGCATTCACAAATTCAACTGAGGATGGAAAATATTTGGAAAAGAAAAATGGAAGTTTGTGTTTATATACTGAACATGTACAGGCTTTTTTCCTTATCATTCCCCCAAATAATACAGAACAATGACTATTTGTATGGTATTTACACTGTATTAGGTATTGTATGTAATCTAAAGATGATTTAAAGTATATGACACGATGTGCATAGGTTACTTAGAACTATATGCCATTCTATATAAGGGACTTGAGCATCTGTGGATTTTGGTATCCATGTGGTTATGGAACCAATCTCCCAAAGATACCTTGCAAGCTAGCAAGAGTCAAGCCTTAGACAACCAAAGCATAATTGAATAAAATCACATCAACCTACAAAGCTGCATAGCAAAGAAAACAATCAACCAAGTGAAGAGACAACCCACAGAATGGGAAAAATATTTGCAAGCTGCCCATCTGAAAAGGGATTAATAACTAGAATTTAGAAGGAGTTCCAACAACTTGATAGAAAAAAATCAAATAATCTGATTAAAGACTGGGCAAAGGATTCCATCCAGCAATACTGCTACTGGGTTTCTACCCAAAGGAAAAGAAGTCGTTTTATCAACCCGACATCTGCATTTAAATGTTTATTGCAGCACAATTCACAATTGCAAAGATCTGGAGTTAACCCATCAATTCATAAGTGGAACAACAAAACGTGTATGTATACCATAAAGTATTAATCAGCCATTAAAAAAAAAGGATGAATTGGGCAGCACCTGTGGCTCAGTGAGTAGGGCGCCGACCCCATGTACCAAGCGTGGCGGGTTCAAACTGGACCCAGCCAAACTACAACAAAAAATAGCTGGGCATTGTGGCGGGCACTTGTAGAAGCATTACTTGGGAGGCTGAAGCAAGAGAATCACCTAAGCCCATGAGTTGGAGGTTGCTGTGAGCTGTCACAGCTCTCTACCAAGGGCAATAAAGTGAGACTCTGTCTCTTTAAAAAAAAAAAAAAAAAAAAAAAAAATGGATGAATTAAGGCCAAGTGTGTTGGCTATTGCCTGTAATCCTAGCACTCTGGGAGGCCAGGGTGGGTGGATTCCCTAGAACTCAGAAGCTCAAGATCAGCCTGAGCAAGAGTCAGACCTGTCTCTACTAAAAATAGAAAAAACTAGCCAGTGTTGTGGTGGGTGATTGTAGTCCCAGCTGCTTGGGAAGCTGAGGCAAGAGTATCGCTTGAGCCCAAGAGTTTGAGGTGTGAGCTATGATGCCATAGCACTCTTATCAAGGGTGACAAAGTGGGACTGTGTCTCAAAAAGAAAAAAAAAAGCCTGAGTGTGGTGGCTCATGTCTATAATCTAGGAGTCTAGGAGACCAAGCAGTCTAGGAGGCCAAGGCAGGTGGATTGCTTGGGCTCAGAAGTTCAAGACCAGCCTGAGCAAAAGCCAGACCTGTCTCTACTAAACATAGAAAAACAAGCCAGCCATTGTGGTGGGCACCTGTAGTTCCAGCTACTCGGGAGGCTGAGGCAAGAGGATTGCTTGAACCCAGGAGTTTGAGGTTGCTGTGAGCTAGGATGCCTCAACATTGTACCCAGGGCAACAGAGTGAGACTGTGTCTCAAAAATAAATTAATTAAAAAAATACTTTTTAAAAAAATCTGTAGCTTAGGAAATATGTCCAGTAAGAGCAAGTAAAAGAAAGTGTATCATGGCTCAGTGCCTATGGTTCAAGTGGCTAAGGCGCCCAGCCACATACACCTGAGCTGGCAGGTTCAAATCCAGCCTGGGTCTGCCAAACAACAATGATGGCTGCCACCAAAAAATAGGCAGGCGTTGTGGTTGGTGGGCACCTGTAGTCCCAGCTACTAGGGAGATGGAGGCAAGACAATCGCTTGAGCCCAGAAGTTGGAGATTGCTGTGAACTGTGATGCTACGGCACTCTACCCAGGGTGACAGCTTGAGGCTCTGTCTCAAAAAAAAAAAAAGAAGAAGTTTCAGAGTTTTCATCCTTGGAGAATTTGTGTTTTAGTGTGTTGTATTTCTGTAAATTGGAGGCCTTTATGGTTAGAGCTCATACCCTGAAGTCTGTCTTTTTCGACTATTTCCTATAGAGCAGTTCAGCAAAAACTCCCCAGGGTGAAACAAACAGATAGTGAACACGATGGGGAAAAAGCACTGTCCCCACTCGCCTACTTGGTGACCTTGAGCAAGTTACTTTCTCTTTAAAATTTGCTTATTACAAGAGTTTTGGGGACCAAGTGCAATTGTGTATGAAAAGGTTTGTAAAATGCTAATCAAACAGGTATTTGGGCCCAGCTCCTGTGTAAAAGCACTGTATTGCCTACCCCCCAATTTGGAACATTAGAATTAAGGATTTAAAAAAGGAATGAGGGGGAGTAATGAAGAACGGGTGTCTACTGTGTGCCGAGCATGTTGCATACGTTATATTTACAATGCTGTCAATCCCTGAAAGTAGAATCATAATGATGAGAACCCTGACCTGAGCTTGCACAAGGTTAGAGCCTATGTGCTTTTCCTGGGCCATGGAACCTCTCCCAGCAAAAACTGCAGGCTGAACACAAAATGGGTTAAGGAAGTTTCTTTAGATGATGGAAAGTAGATCAGAAATAGATTCCCGAAGTGGGAGTTCCCTAACCTTTAAGGGCTGCCTTATATGGGGCAACCATACAAACTGTGAGTGGGTCCCTGTGCCAGCAAGGGCTGTCAGCTGTAGCCACTGTGTGCTGAGGCATTCTCCAGGAAACTGAAATCACTTCCAGAGAAGCAAGTGCCTTCCCTATAAAGCTGGCTTTGCCTTCTCGGGGGCCTAGAAGCCAAGTGAGCTGCAGCAGGAAGATTGGTCACCTCACACTGTCTTGCCTGGTCCCAGGCCACCGGAGCTTCCCTCATCCTCCACCAGAGGTCACCCCCTGGTGAGACTCGGCCCAGTACCCTGTCCCTGCTGGGCCTTGGCCTGCCTCCCAGGTTTGCAGTTGCGGTTTATTTTTGGCACTTCAGCCTTTGGTCATCAAGTAGCAAAACCCCAAAGAACAGCAAGATATCTTACTCTGGCCACAAGTGTCTACTTGGGACACAGCTTCAGTCGTCTGTAGTCCCCTCTTTCCTCAGGGACTCTGAGACCTTTGGGATTCTTGTCAAGTTCATTTGAGGGCCTGCAAGGACCTAAGGGTGAGTGGCCAGACCAACAATGGATAAAAGCCAGGCCGCAGGTGGGGAGAGGGGAGGCTGTGGGGTAGAGGCGGCAGAAACCTCTAAATCCGTTAGTTCCATTACTCTTCTCTGTTGAAGGCTGTTGGACAGATCCAGGAGAGTGGCCCCAGTGACTTTTGAAACTCCCCTCTGGGGAGTTTTCTACAGAAAGTGGGTCCCTGTGGCTATGTTTTAGACCTTTAGAGTTTGGGGAGAAGGATATTACATTTCAAAAAGGACTGAGCCCTTTCCCATTTGGGAAACTCTCTCCAAAAGGAGCTTGGGGAAAAGATGAAGGGTGGGTGGGACAGCACACAGAGGCACAATATTGGCCACAGTAAGGCCTCAAGGCAGGGAAGGGGGCAAGATAAACACCTGCTCCAGACTCTCAGGAATGGTGAGAGCAGCCAGTACCTGGCCAAGCTAGTTGTGCCAGAAAAAGGAGCCCCAGGCTCTGGATGGCACTGGGTACATGGGAGGAAGGTTTATGGTCAGAGAGCCGTTGGTGCAGCTCAGCTCTAGAAGGTGAGGGACACAGATGCTCATCTTAGAAACTTAGCATTTGCCAGGAAATAGGCTGTTTTGTGGGGAACAGAGACCCTGGGGCCCCCTCATGTTGCTGGTGGGGCAGAGGAGGCCTGTGAGCACCCAGCTGCCTGCTGCTGGCAGACAGCACTTGCTATTCTAAATCTTTCTCTCGTAACCAGGCACCCAGTAGCAAGGACACCAGGATTCCTGGAACAACCAGCCTGATCTCTGAGGCAGCCAAGACTGCTTTGGTCAGCTGGTCAGCAAATTGGCTCCTTTGAGAGGCCAGGCCCTTCTGGGCCCACAAGGAGCAGAGGAAGTGGAGCTAGAGGCAGCTTGTGCCCGTTTTCCTCCTGCCTGCGCTTTTGTTTGTTGGTAGATGATTTCCTGCATTCTTCAAATCCTGCATCTGAGCCAGGAGTTCAGTTCCCTGATAGGAGGCTCTGTGTTCCTAAAGCAAGGCCAGCCCGCTCATCCCTTCTGTCCAGGCCAGAGTGTCTGGCTCTGTACTGCCCCACACTGGAGCAGTCTCCCTCAAGGGCTCAGTGGACATTGTTCTGTAGGATTTGGGGCATCCTGCTAGCAGGACCCTAGACCAAAGGCACACCTACCCAAACACCAGCTCACATCTGGGAGCAACACCCATTGTGCCTACACTGGGCACAGAGGACAGAGATGGCTGGGACATCTAGAGGAGACCACCAGGCACTGGGCGAGAAGGCGGCACACACTGACACATGATACCAGGGCGGGGAGGACTAGGACTCACCCACTCAGCTCTGCATCCCTCAGAGCACTGGGCATGGTGCTTGGCAAAGAACAGGTGTTCAATGTCTGTAGAATGTAGATGGAATGAGGGAAGGACTGAGTGACCGTGAAAGTCCCAATTACAGACAGGATGAGTGAAGAAGGAGCGGTGGGGGGGACTGCAGGAAGCATGTTCTGGAAAAAGGGGTGTTTTCAGGGTGGGACAGTTACAACTGGGGATAGGTGCAGAAATGCCATAGGTATGGCATGTTGAGAAGGAAATTCTGGCTAAGTGCAGTGGCTCACACCTGTAATCCTAGCACTTTGGGAGACCCAGGTGGGTAGATCCTTTGAACTCAGAAGTTGAAGACCAGACTGAACAAGAATGAGACCCACATCTCTACTAAAAATAGAAAAACTAGCTGGGCATTGTGGTAGGCACCTGTAGTCTCTGCTACTCGGGAGGCTGAGGCAAGAGAATCGCTTGAGCCCAGGAGTTTGAGGTTGCTATAAGCTATGATGCTATGGCACTCTACTGAGGGTGACAAAGTGAGACTCTATCTCAAAAAAAAAAAAAAAAAAAAAAAAAAAAAGAAGGAAATCATGTAGCTTCTTGCCTTTTCCTCAAGTGCAGAGAGCAGATAGGAAAAAAGGACCAGCCTCATCTCAGAAAGGAAAGGAAACTGCATTTTAATTTGTTCTCTGCAATTTCTTTGTGGTTCTTTCTAAAATCAAGGGCATATTGGCTAACTTTGGGCCCAAAGCCTGGCTAACTATCTGCACTCCCCTCTCCCCAGATGTAAGGAGCCATGTGGTCTCCTGGGGTCACAGGAGGAGAGAGCCAGTGGGAAGATGCAAGCTGGACTCTTCCCAAAGCTCCAGGCAATAATCAGGAGGAGAAACCAGAAGGGAAACCAGAGGATGGGTGCCAAAAAGGGATAGGAAAGCAAAGCTGGCTGAATTTTTTTTTTTTTTTAATAAAGAGATAGAATCTCACTTTATCGCCTTCAGTAGAGTGAAGTGGCGTCACAGCTCACAGCAACCTCCAACTCCTGGGCTTAAGTGATTCTCCTGCCTCAGCCTCCCGAGCAGCTGGGACTACAGGTGCCTGCCACAATTCCCGGCTATTTTGTTGTTGTTGCAGTTTGACCAGGGCTGGGTTCGAATCCGTCACCCTTGGTATATGGGGCTGGCGTCCCACCCACTGAACCACAGGTGTCGCCCTTGTTTTTGCTTTTGAGACACAGTCTTACTTTGTCACCCAGGGTAGAGTGCTATGGCATCATCAGGGCTCATGGCAACCTCAAACTCTTGGGTTCAAATGATCCTCCTGCCTCAGCCTCCTGAGTAGCTGGGACTACAGATGCCTTAACACCCGGCTAGTTTTTCTATTTTTAGTAGAGACAGGGTGTCATTCTTGTTCAGACTGGTCTCAAACTCCTGAGCTCAAACAATTTACCTGCCTTGGCCTCCCAGAGTGACGGGATTACCAGTGTGAGCCACCACACCCGCCCTGGCTGAATTTTTTCAATTCACTAACATTTATTTTGAACATTGACTATAGGCCAGTCTTGGGCTAGGAGATATAAAGGTGTCTGGGTAGCAGCTTAGCCCTCCAGGGGTACATCCCCTGGGTCAGGAGGGCTGACGCCTTCTTTCTCCTCACCCGCCAGAGCCCTTTGGAGTCACCCTCTGAGGAGCTGAGGATGACCCGGGATGAGGCACTGCCCGACTCACATTCCGCACAGGGCTTTTATGAGAATTATGAGCCCAAGGAGATCCTGGGCAGGTAAGAGCCAGACTATCTCCTCCAAGTGCTGGTCCAGGCTCCAGCAGGCTCTGTAGGGTAGAGTGGTCTCTGCTTGACCCTGAGTACTGACCCATTTCCATCCCCAAAGCAGTGTCCACTTGGGAGAATCCCTTGGTTTGGAGTCCTGCCCTCCTGCAGCCAGGACAGACAAGAAGGGTATAAGATTAGAGACCTCTCCTAGCAAAACGCTCCCAGGTGCATGTTGTGCATATCCAAACCCAACTCTGGGCCAGGTCAGGGATCAGGGACCAGATGGAAGGTCAAGGCCCTGAACAGTGTACCGCTTCTTTCTATGTGCTAAGAAAGGGCACTCAGCTAGGCATCAGGAAGCATGAGACCAGGCAAGTCACTCATCAACTCTGGGAAAATCACTTCTCTTGAGTCTTTATTTCATCGACTATCCCCAAAAGTTCACAGGGAGTTAGAGGAATGTGACATCCCTGCTGTGGCCTGGACCTACGATTCCCCTGGGGTAGGGGGCCTCTGAGGCCATCTGTCCTTTGCCATCCTCTCCCCCAGGGGCGTTAGCAGTGTGGTCAGACGGTGCATCCACAAGCCCACGTTCCAGGAATATGCCGTGAAGATCATCGACGTCACCGGTGGGGGTAGCTTTAGCTCTGAGGAGGCGCAGGAGCTGCGGGAAGCCACGCTGAAGGAGGTGGACATCCTGCAGAAGGTCTCAGGGCTTCCCAACATCAGTGAGTGATGGCCCCAAGCCACAGGAGGGTGTACCATGATTCTGCCCTGGCGACCCAACTCTGGGAGTGTGGCCCCACTGCACAGCCAGCTAGAGCCATCCAGAGCCATCCAGAGCATCTTCTGTGCCCTGAGCCTGAGGTTCCTAGTTCCACCCTCACTGCTGAGACAGAAAGGGTCCCCAGCTAGGGATGGGTGCAGGCAGTGGAATGGGAGTTTGAAGTCCCCAAACAGCCCACACCCATAATTAAACTTCTATGGGCAACATCCTGATTCCCCCCTCAGCTTTGGCAGTTAGCCCACAGCAGCCTCAGTCCCCGTGCCCCTGTCCCCGGCTGCCCATGCTACTGGAGACCAGCTAGCCATTTCCATTTCAGTACAGCTGAAGGACACTTATGAGACCAACACTTTCTTCTTCTTGGTGTTTGACCTGTAAGTACCCAGCCCCAGAGCCAGACACAGCCTGGGGTCTCTTGAAGAACCTTCCTCCATGGTCCCCAACCCAGCCAACCCCTCACTGTGGATGACACGTAGGATCACAGATGCATTAGGCAGGTCGGGCCCTGGGCTCAGGCTGCCAGCTTTGGAAACCTGGGCCCACCATTTATGGGCTGGATCAATTTTAAGTATCAGTTTTTTTCACTGGTGTTATGAAAGTCCTAATAGCACAGTGAATGGCACAATGTAAATGCTAGTGATTTTTTTTTTTAGAGACGGAGTCTTACTTTATCACCCTCAATAGAGTACCATGGCATTACAGCTCACAGCAACCTCCAACTCGTGGGGTTAGGTGATTCTCTTGCTTCAGCCTCCCAAGTAGCTGGGACTACAGGCGCCTGCCACAATGCCTGGCTATTTTTTGTTGCTGTTGGAGTTTGGCCAGGGCTGGTTTTGAACCCACCACTCTCGGTATATGGGACCGGCACCCTACTCACTGAGCCACAGGCGCCGCCCAATGCTAGTAATTATTAACTATGGTGACAATGATGGTGGGTCATTTGATATTTATTCTAGGACCTGAGGATACAGCAACGAAAAGACACACAAGGCCTCTGACTTGTAATTATGTACATGTACTATAACTGCATGTACCGCACATGTAGAGTTATGTACATGTACATAATTACATGTATAGTCCCCCCTTATCTGCAGTTTCTCTTTTTGAGATTTCAGTTTCCATCATCCATCATTGTTTGAAAACAGGTGAGTACAGCATAATGAAATGTTTTGACAGAGAGAAACATTGCATTTGCATAATTTTTATTACAGCATACTATTATTGTTCTATTTTAGTATTGTTAATTGCTCACTGTGCCTGATTTATAAATTAAAGTATGTTATCATACGTTTGGACATATTAGAAAAAACATAGTATGAATAATTTGGTATTATCTGAGCTTTTAGGCATCTACTTTCTAAAAGGAGTCTTGAACGTATTCCCTGCAGACAAGGGTGTACTACTGCAGATATATATAAAGCAGAACAAGGGGCAAGAGAGAGACACAGGGGCTTCTTTAGACGGAGTAGTCAGGAAAGGCTCTCCAGGAAGTGACTTGAGCAGAGACCTGGATGAAAGGAGGGAGGCATCAGAGCAAAAGCCTGGAGAAAGGCCTTACAGCAAAAGAACAGCACAGGGGCCCCACAGCTGGAGGCAAGGAAGCCTGGGGTGGGGACAGGGTGGAATGAGCTTGTGGAGGTTGACAGGATTTAAGGTGGGGCAGTATCAAAGACCAGTTTCTGCAGGCATTTTAGTCATGGTAAGGAGTTTGGAGAGCCCAGAGAGGGAGAGAGGTGGAATCTGATTTACTTTGCACAAAGATCCCACTGGCGCTATGGGGATGAGTTTAAGGAGGCCAGAGTGGACAGGAGAGGTCAGTGGTATAGAGGGAAGAGGCAAGTGGTCAGAAATGTACTTAGGGTATGGTCCAAAGATCAATATCATCTTCATCATCATTCTCTGCTTCTGTGCCAACAGGGCTAGCATGATGAGCTCCTTATTACTAAGCATCACATGCGAGTGATACAAAGTGCTCTGTGGACTGTGTGTTCAAGACTTAACATCATTTTTATTAGACATGTTTCCAGGGAAGGGAGCTCTTCAGCATCTGTGCCCCTCCCTGTTGAATTCTCACTGCAGAACATAAATCTCTGCTGTGACACGAATCACTGTAGAGGTGTCTTGAGTTCCACCCAGAACAGCTATTTAGGGGCTGGATATACATGGGGAAATTATTAAATAGATTTGTATTGTTGGAACATTTCATACTGTAGCTGTATTGAGTATGTACAGCTTTATCTGACTTTGAGATGCAGTTTAACTTGGCATGTGTGTGCAATTGGACTGTCAGCTCCCAGTACGCAGGAGCTTGTGTGGTTCCTGGTGTTCCCTGGTAATTCTTTGTTCTGCTGCTGCTACCAACAAATTCTTCTAGTTTTTTTTTTTTTTTTTTTGCAGTTTTTGTCTGGGGCTGGGTTTGAACCCACCACCCCTGGTATATGGGGCCGGCGCCCTACTCCTTGAGCCACAGGCGCTGCCCAAATTCTTCTAGTATCTTTCAAATGAACTAGAATGACAAAAACTAGATTCACACATTGCCCTTCAAGAACACAGTACAGTTAATAAAACAATGGTCAGTAAATTTACCTCTATAAATTCTAGGTGCCTTCTCAAACAGGGTCCCCTGTCCCCCCCACCAGCCAAAACCAAGGACTTTCATGCTTCTTCAGGAAGCTGGCTGGAAATCTCCCTTCATTCTCCTCCCCTTTTGCTCCAGGAATCCTACTGGGAAAGGAGTGGGGGCAGGAGATGCATTTCTCTACTTAGCCAAGGGAGACTTTCCTAGGACCCTTCCAGACTTGACCAGCAAACCCTGATCAGCTGCACCGGCCTGTACAGCTCGTGGGGGCAGCTCAGATGTCTTTAACCTTTGAAGAAGTTGCTTAGGGTACCCTATTAAAAATACGATAGCTATTTTTAATGCTGCCCTGAGGAGCCCTCCAAAGAATAACTGGATTGTTCCAGCAGAGACCTCTTTCTAGATCATCTTAAGAAGAGAAGACTGAACCACAATTCTTAATCCTACAAAGAGCAAACTTTGCTCTTCCAATGCTTGCTTGGCACAGCTAATTCTTTCCATTTGTTCTCTGGGAAAGTAGCCCAGGGTCCCCTTTTGCAGCCCCTAGACCCTGACAGACTCCAGCCCGTGATGTCACTGCACAGGCCCAGGGATTCTCACCCGCTCTCCAGCCTCCTCTGTTCTTCCTCCCAGTCTCCCCAGAATTCTCTACTCACTCCCGAGTTCTCCCCTCCCAGACCACAACCTACTGTGCTTGTGGAGCATCAGCATCTGCTTCCAGTGCCAGAAGGTTGGGGGTGGGAGACAACCCTTGGGGAGTAGGGAGAAGGAAGTGGTCTCGGGATCAATCCAGCTACACTCCCCGTTCCCACAGGATGAAGAGAGGGGAGCTCTTTGACTACCTCACTGAGAAGGTCACCTTGAGCGAGAAGGAGACTAGGTGAGGCTCCATTTGCCCCTCTCGCCAGTCCTCTCCCCATGTCCTACTGCTACAGGCTGAGTCACGGAGGAGGCACAGTATGCACTTGTCTCCTGGGCCGTCTGGACTACTCCAGCTTGTCCTGAGTCCTCCCTCACCTTCAGTGTGGCTGACGTGGGGGTTTGGTCTCCCTATTATCTGACCCACAGAGTGAGAGAGTAACATGTGTCTGCCCCCCACCCCAGGAAGATCATGAGAGTCCTGCTGGAGGTGATCTGTACCTTACACAAACTCAACATTGTGCATCGGGACCTGAAGCCCGAGAATATCCTCCTGGATGACAACATGAACATCAAGCTCACAGACTTTGGCTTTTCCTGCCAGCTAGAGCCAGGAAAGAAGCTGCGAGGTCTGTGAACAGGGGCTTCCATGTCAAGAGCTCAGGCTTTCCTCAGTTCTCTCAGGGAAAGAGGTTTTTCCCTTAATTTTTCCCCAGAACAAAAATTCTACCAGTTAGGGCTGGGCACAGTGGCTCATACCCGTAATCCCAACACTTGGGAGGCTGAGGCAGGTGGACTGCCTGAGCTCAGGAGTTCGAGATCAGCCTGAGTTAGAGCAAGACCTTGTCTCTAAAAATAGCTGGGCGCTGTGGCAGGCACCTGTAGTTCCAGGTACTTGGGAGGTGGAGGCCAAAGAATCGCTTGAGCCCAACAGTTTGAGATTGCTGTGAGCTATGACACCTTGGCACTCTACCAAGTGGGTGACAAAGTGAGACTCTGTCTCAACAACAACAAAAAATCCTACCATTTAGGCAAAAATCGTTATCGGAAGAGGGGCTAGACTTCTCTTCAAGTAAGTCCTCTTCCCAATAATGAATGGCCAAGATGGCTAGAAGTGACCAGGGGACACTGGGCCCTAACAGTGGCCCTCTGAGACAGTACGCTGGCCCTGCCCTTGGCTGGTGTTTGCAGAGTTCCATCCCAAGCACCATTCCTGTCCCATCTGTTCTTTTGGGCTTCCTCTTCTGAGTGCCCCAGGCTGACCTGTCCTGATGGTACCTGTTCCTTTAGAGGTTTGTGGGACACCCAGTTATCTGGCCCCTGAGATCATTGAGTGCTCCATGAATGATGACCATCCAGGCTATGGGAAGGAAGTGGACATGTGAGTGTGTTGTTGGGAGGAGGGAAGAAAGAGGGAGGTGAGCCCTGGGCAAGACCACATGGCTAGAGAGGGAGGGAACAGTGGGAACTACAGCTGGTCCCTGATGCTGGTGTGGTCAGTGTCCCTAATGCCCCAGGTGGAGTATGGGCGTCATCATGTACACCCTGCTGGCCGGCTCCCCACCCTTCTGGCACCGGAAGCAGATGCTGATGCTGAGGATGATCATGAGTGGCAACTACCAGTTTGGCTCACCTGAGTGGGATGATTACTCAGACACTGTGAAGGACTTGGTGAGAGGCGGGCCTACTGGCTCCTGGACTAGCATGGGGGGAAAGTCCAGGGAGGGAAAGGAGTATACTGTGCCCCAGTATGGAGGAGCCCACCAGGAGAGACCCCACATCTCCTGGAATGTTGGGGGGGACCCTGCCTTGACAACTCCTTTCCCCTCTCCCATCCTCTCAGGTCTCTCGCTTCTTGGTGGTGAACCCCCAAAACCGCTATACAGCAGAAGAGGCCTTGGCACATCCCTTCTTCCAGCAGTATGTGGTGGAAGAAGTGCGTCACTTCAGCCCCCGGGGGAAATTCAAGGTACTGAAGCTCCCCTTGACCCAGGCCTGGAGCAGTCACTACTGGCTCCCTAAGTCCAGGTCTGCAAGCCCCCGTGCTCTCCCCACCAGGGTTCCTGACATCCCTCTGAGGTTTCCAGAGCACTTGCCCTTCCACTCCCACTCACCCTGTGATGGTTACAGTTTAACTTCTCCCTTCAGAGAAGGCAGGTGTCAGCTGACTGGCTCCACTGGCCTAAGTCCCTGTAGATGCTGGCAGGGTGGAGATGGGTGGACACAAGGAAGGGCCTGGCAGAAGCTGTCTAAGCCTTTGAAGCAAAAAGCTCAATGCTCCCCTGTGCTGCAACAGGTGGGGGCTGCCAGCTCAGGGTTCCCCATCTCGGCCCTACGTAGGTGATTGCCCTGACAGTACTAGCTTCAGTGCGCATCTACTATCAGTACCGTCGGCTGAAGCCTGTGACAAGGGAGATGGTCATCCGCGACCCGTATGCCCTTCGACCTCTGCGCCGACTCATCGACGCCTATGCTTTCCGAATTTATGGCCACTGGGTGAAGAAGGGGCAGCAGCAGAACCGGGCTGCCCTCTTTGAGAACACACCCAAGGCTGTGCTCTTCTCCCTGGCTGAAGAGGACTTCTGAGAGGCTGGCAGGTGGGATAGGGCTGGGGTGTCACGAGGGGAAACCACAGAAATGTAAGTCAAAGGAGTGAGACTATGTGCAGGTCTCTGCACAAAAAGAGCACTTGGCCCAGGCCAGGAATCCCTGGAATGGAGGTTACAATCCCTTCTCAAAGGCTCTGCACAGGAGAGGTATTCCTGCCACAGGGCAATAAATGTCTGCACTGGGGCAGGCCACTGCAGTGTGGGGTGGAGCAGATGCGGTTCCCTCCTGCTTCTCCACTTCCCAGTAGTGCCACCATCTCAGTTTCTGTTTATGGGAGGCCCTGAGTTATTCTCTCCCCCCAGGCCCTCTTCCCTTAGGGTCCCAGAGTGAGGATAAAAGATACTGAAAAGTGGCTCGGCATCTGTAGTTCAGCGGCTAGAGCACCAGCCACATACATCTGGGTGGGCAGGTTCAAATCCAGCCAGAGTCTGCCAAAACAACGACAATTACAACAAAAAATAGTCGGGCATTGTGGCAGGTGCCTATAGTCCCAGCAATTTGGGGGCTGAGGCAAAAGAATCGCTTAAGCCCAAGAGTTGGAGGCTGCTGTGAGCTGTGATACCATGGCACTCTACCGAGGGCGACATAATAAGACTGTCAAAAAAAAAAAGATGCTGAAATGTTTTAGATACATAATCACAGGAGATTTTACTAAACTCACGACATCCAGTGACATCACAGGAACAGGTTACTCTTCAAGGACATGTTTTTAAAGGCATATGGATGCCCGTACATAATTAACAACAGAAGGGGAAGCTTTTGATATTGGTCTTTTGGAGTATTATTTGCTTTGTAACTCCCACAATGCACAGCTTCACTTGGTAAATCATTCAGTTCTTCCAGACCCTTTAAGACTGATGTTGTGCTTTAAAAAGCCCACATGATGGCATTTTACAGAGTGGAAATTAGGTTCCTTTGGAGGATCATGAAATGCTACAGGCAAGGCAAATGAAGAAAGCATTTCCCTTCTACAGTAATTTGTTGGGGAGACAAAGAGAACTGGGCACATTCTGCCTTGAGGAAACAATATTAGATTCTGGAATCAGACAGGGAGGCTGGGTGCCCATAGCTCAATGGAATCAGACAGGGAGAAAGTGGGACAGAATAGATTAAAAAATTTTTAACTAACTACCTTCTAGAACACTGTTCCAATTATGTATTTAGCTCCTGCATGGGTAGCGCTTTACCTCTAAGTGAAACACCCAGCTCCTAGCCACAGTTGATAAGCTAGGTCCCTTCTCTAAGAGACAGTGGCAGCCCTCCTCAGTGAGTTAGAGTCTTTTTCTGCCCTGGGGAGAGGCACCTGACACAGCTGGACAGGAGACGAGGAAGGAGTTCTTTTTTGAGGCTGAAGTTGAAGTGCTTGAAGTCTAGCTGTGTTTGGGATATGGCCAGGGAAAGATACCGGTACCACGGAGGACTCTCCTTGTCTGTGCGTGGCTCCTCACAGCTCCTCAGGTGGTCGGCCTGTACTGGAAGCACAGCGGAAGCCCAGGTTGTCTGAGGCCGAATCTGGAGTATTGCCCATCCTGCCACCAGAGAGTGAACATTCCTTGAGAAAGGAACCTGGGGGCTTAGCCAACTTCCATGCCCTGCCCCCCAAGGCCTGCTGTGGTATGGTGTGCCTGAGGACTGGGGAGGGTATGGCCTGGGAAGAAACCTGGTGTGAGGGCAGGACTTAGGTGAGTGCTATTCCTGGGGCAAAGGGATAAGAAAGGGACAGGGTGGGGGAAATGAGAGTGGCCCTGAGAGGCTACACTGGAGGGTGGGTTAGGGTTTAGAGTAACTCAGCACTAATCGGCATCTCATATTTTTCAAAAAACTTTTACAGATATTCCTTCATTTACCATTTCCCAACTGTTTTGCTGCTCTGGAAGGCAGGATACATTCACTATTTTTATCTTATTTTATTTTTATTTATTTATTTATTTTGGAGACAGAGTCTTACTTTGTTGCCCTCGGTAGAGTGCCATGGCGTCACAGGTCATAGCAACCTCAAACTCTTGGGCTTAAGCAATCCTCTTGCCTTAGCCTCCTGAAACTACAGGTGCCCACCACAACCCTTGCCTGTATTTTAGAGATGGGGGTCTCACTCTTGCTCAGGCTGGTCTTGAACTCTTGAGCTCAAGCTATCCACCCGCCTCAGTCTCCCAGAGTGCTGGGATTACAGGTGTGAGCCACTGTGGCTGGCCTACATTCACCATTTTTTCAAACCTGGAATCAGATACTAGAAAAATTTAAATGTCTTGTCCAAGGCTAACTATTGCTTCAGTGGTTCTACCCACTACGTTTCTCCCACTAAGTTGTCCTGAAAATGGACATAAGGAAAATTCAGGGGTTTCAATGCGTCACAGAAATGTTAGCAACTCTGATACCCAGAGGCCACAGAAACAGGGGCCTCTCTACAGTCTTTAAGAAATTCAGGGGTGGAGTTGCAGAGATCAACAAAATTCAATCTACAGATGAATGAAATAGAAAGAGTCCTAGAAGGAAACTCAGGAGACTGTTCAGGTGCCACCACTAACTATCATGTGAAACGAGCAGTTCTTTTTTCCTTGATTGTAAAACAAAGTGATTATAAAACATTGATTTTTGTGTGTCCAGCAATTTGAAGAGTTAATAATTCCACAACCACCAGCAATGGCCTATTGATGTGGACATTCCACTCCCCTGCCCACCTAGTTGTGAGGACAAGGGGAGAAACCCATATAATTAAGATGCTGACCACACAGTCTCCTTGGTTCAGAGAGCTGGCAGGAAAAAGTTACAAGTTATCTTAGGCCTTTGTGCTTTTCACAGCAAACACTGCTTGCTTTCTTTTCTGTGCACACATCTCTTGGTGGAGACGGGGGTATGAGAACAGCACCAACATCAGCTCTGGTGCTGCTTGTGCTCTCGAAGCCCAGGATCTAGACCTGTAGCCCCTGCTCCAGAGTTGTACATTCCCTGGGACCAACCCCCTCACCTGGTGGTGACTCGGGCTCGGTGATTGGCAGAGCCATCAGCTGTATCGATCCAGGATGCCCCGCGAAGGACACGCATGTCCTGGCCAGCAGCCTTGTATGGCGATGCTGTCCACTCCCACACATTGCCCAGAAGGTCATAGAGGCCTATAACACAACAGGTGGGTTAGTTCAAAGCTAGGAACCACCAAACCACCCATCCTCCCCATCCAAGGCCCAAGCAAATTTGGGGTAGAAAGAGGTGTTTCTCTCTGCCTCATCTATCAGACAGAATGATCCCACGAACCAATGGGTAAGCACTGACAGCAACCTGATGAGAAATCTTACCATAGTCATTCTGTGGAGGGAAGGCATTCACTGGGGAGACTCCATGGAAGCCGTCCTCAGCTTTGTCACCCTTGGGGAACTTTCCCTGGTGGGAGAAATGAAGGCTAAAGGTTTTACCATCCTGTCATAAGGCAGGTCTCTCTGCCTAAACAGAGGAAAACCAAGGTCATCTTGCTGTATCATCTGGAGGAGTGAGGAGGGCATGGAGCAGTGGATAGGAGTTCCTATCCTGAACTCCCAAACAGGACGCCCCAGTTGGATTAGGAAGAGTGTGTGTTTCTCCTGTGCCCATGGTGGTCCATGTCAAGCCCATCCCATTCCTGCTTCCTTCACTCTTGGCAACTTCCTCCCCTCTGCCTCACACCCCACATGCCACTTTGCCTTGAGAAGAGAGCTGCTCTCCTCCTCTGTGTTCTGCACCCCCTGGCTGAGCACTGGGGGCCTAGCCCTGCCTGGCTCTCAGGAACCTCTGACACGGGCCTGTGCTCTACTGCAACAAAATCTCTTTCCCCACTTCCCACCAACAGAATGAACCCCTCCTCATCTGCCCTGACTCCACCTTCCCTATCTCCTGCTCTTTACTGCTGAAATTCTTGAAAAAGTAACCCACATTTGCTGATGTAGTTTGTTTGACTTATTCATGGTTGTTCTATAGAACTAGCGTTCAGCTGCCACCACTCTATGGAGGCTGCTCTTACAAAGGGAACATGAAAGGGTTAAAATACACTCAACAGTACTATGTGCTAGGTCAGTTTCATTTATCTTTTTTAATCTTCATGACCTTGTCAGGCAGGTGCTGCCTTCATTTAAAAACCAACCATAGACATGCAGTCCCAGTTACTTCAAAATAGTAATAGTTATGTGCAGTGTCTGTGGCTCAAAGGGGTAGGGTGCTGGCCCCATATGCCAGAGGTGGCAGGTTCAAACCCAGCCCTGGCCAAAAACTGCAAAAAAATATATATATATATATATTAATAGTTACCAAAGATCGAACAGTGAATAAGTCAGATTTGTCTTTCTACAAAGCTCTAATTCTAAGCTAACAATGTCTAAAAAAGGTCAGCCTAAACCAGTGTATGGTGTCCCATGACTACATTAATGTACATAGCTATGATTTAATAAAAAAAAAAAAAAAAAAAAAAAAAGGTCAGCCTAATCCTTAGGCCCTTTTCACTGCTAAGGTTGTGGTATCCCTCCCTCTATAGTGTCTCCCTAGGGGATTTCATACTTGCCAAGGTCTGCAAGGTATGCTGAATTCTCTAACCCAGACCTCTGTTCTAAGCTCCTATTTTTTTCTCTCTATATATATATTTTTTATTTTTATTTATTTATTTATTTATTTTTGAGACAGAGTCTCACTATGTTGCCCTGGGTAGAGTGCAGTGGCATTACAGCTCACAACCACCTCAAACTCTTGGGCTTAAGCAATTCTCTTGTCTCAGCCTCCCAAGTAGCTGGGACTACAGGTGCCTGCCACACGCCCGGCTATTTCTTTGTTGCAGTTGTCATTATTGTTTAGCTGGCCCAGGTTGGGTTCGAACCCACCAGCCTTGGTGTATGTGGCTGGCGCCCTAGCTGCTGAGCTACGGGCACCGCCAGGCTCCTAATTTTCATCTTCTAAGCATATGAATGTCCCAAAGGCACTTCAAGCTAAGCTGATCCTAAACTGATCAAGTTCTATCCCTCTGACCTGTGACATGCATGTTACCTATTCTGGATAATAGTAGTACCACCACCATGTTGTCTACACTCCCACTTCTGATTAATTACCAAAGCCTGCCCGTCCTCTCAGACACGCCTCTCATATTTGGCTTCCTCTTCTGAATTCACTTTCAGTTCGACTCTTGATAATCCATGGGGCCACTGCTACAGCCTCAAATTCAAAGACCCTTGCTATAACTGCAGCTGGACTTCAACAGGTCCTGCATGAATCAGCAACAACTACCATCCCTGCACATCAACGTGATGCTGTTATTCCCATTAAAACGCTGTCTTAGGAGGTGCCTGTGGCTCAGTGGGTAGGGCACCAGTCACATGCACCAGGGCTGGCGTGTTCGAGCCTGGCCCAAGCCAGCTAAACAACGACAACTGAAACAAAAAAATAGCCTGGCATTGGGGCAGTGCCTGTGGCTCAGTGGGTAGGGCACCAGCCCCATATACCAAGGGTGGCAGGTTCAAACCTGGCCCCGGCCAAACTGCAAAAAAAAAAAAAAAAAAAAAAAATACCCCGGCATTGTGGCAGGCACCTGTAGTCCCAGCTACTTAGGAGGCTGAGGCAGGAGAATCACTTGAGCCCAAGAGTTTGATGTTGCTGTGAGCTGTGATGCCATAGCACTCTACCCAGGGTGACATAGTAGGACTCTGTCTCAAAAACAACAAAACGAAACAAAACAAAAAAATCCCACCTTAGCTCTCCATGGCCTGAAGGGTAAAATCTAAACCCTCTGGTTGGCACACACAGTCCTCCGTAATCTTCTCCCAGCCCACTCTCTACTTCATCTCCCTCATCCCCATTTCTCTGTGCTCCAGCCTTCCTGGATCTGTCACATCTCTGACAGGGTGAACCAGTGCCAGTCTATAAACTATCTGTTACCAGTTCATGTCGAGGTAAGTACAGAAATTGAGTAAGCATTGAGAAATATGTTAACTGGACTTAGATTGGATAAATGAGCAAAGCCAGCACTTGTGCTGTTTCCTATGGTTGGAATGCCCTATCTTTTACTTTACACTTGACAAACTCCTATTCAATCAGCTCAAATGTCACCCTCTCTAGGAGTCATCCCCAGCACCCTCAGGCATTGATTTCCTCCCCCACTCTGCAAATCTTTAACACAGTATTTACCATGCTCTCCTTTGCTTTGCCATTTTATCAGCACCATTAGAACACAAAGCCCTCTGAATCCCACAGCCTTATGTACCTGGCCCATAGCAAGTCTCAATCAATGCTTGGTGAAAGGAGACACAGGTCTTACCTGCCACAGGTTGGTGCGGTTTGGCTGGAACCGATTCCCCCAGGGGTAAACCTGACCTGCCAGGAAGATAAGAAGATAGCAGAGGAGAAGTGAAGAGTTGGAGAAGAAAAAGGGCAGAAAGTGATGGAACCAAAAGGAAGTCAAAAGATGATGAGAAAAAAATAGTGAGCTTACTTACTTTTATTTTCCCATGCCCATCCCCTACTCACTAGATTGCATTAGAGTCTCTGGCTTCCTAATTTGCTCGAGGGCAGTGCAATTCTAAGTGTGGTTTTGAGACACAGTGCTAGTCTGTAAACTATCTGTTCCCAGTTCATGTAGAGACCAGTTCATTCAAAGAGTGTGTAGAGGTATCTACTGTAGGGAATTTATTTTCATTCTCATAGCCTCTTTTTTTCTTTAGAGACAGGCAGATCTTGATCTGCTGCCCCAGCCTGGAGTGAAGTGGCCTGATAATCGCTCCTGCAGACTTGAACTCCTGAGCTTGAATGATCCTCCTACCTCAGCCTCCCCAGAAGCTGACACTATAGGCATGCACCACCTCACCTGGTTTCATAACTTTTTGTGTAGTTAGGATTGTAGAATGATAGTTATTAGTAAACAGTGACTCTATTTTAATCCTTGCACTGTATGGATTAATCTATATCTTAATAAGCACTACTCTAAGAAACACAGACCCTTCCTACCCTGTAGTTTTGGTAGTACTTATTTTTCCCTATGCTAAGTTTTTCTGATTATATTCTGAATCTGAAATGTATTACATTCTGAAATGTAACAAACATGTGGAATCTCCAACAATAAAATATTTTATGTCTGTTTTTTCAGTTCACTTTTCCAGTTACTAACTTTTATGGTATTTTATAGATGTATTTGGTCTGAGATATATTAAAAATGAAAAAAAGGCCAAGTATAATGACTCATGTCTGTAATCTTAGCACTTTGGAAAGCCAAGGTGGGAAGATCACTGATGCGAAGAATTTCAGACGAGCCTGGGCTACTACATATAGTAAGACCTCTACTGAAAAAAAAATTAGCCATGTGTGGTGGTGCACACCTGTAGTCTAAGCTACTTGGGAGGCTAAGGTGGGAGGATCATTGGAACTCAGGAGTTCAAGGCTGCAGTGAGCAGCTGTGATCATGCCATTGCCCTCCAGCCTAGGGTGAAAGAGAGAAAATAGCCCTGTGTGAAAGAAGAAAACAAAAAAATAACCCCAAATCAACTGGTCTTTCACCATTGATATCTTAATAAGCACTACTCTAGGAAACACAGACCCTTCCCCCCCTGTTAAGGCCCCCATGGAGGATGGAAAGAAGAAAGGTAAATTGCCTTGATATCTGTATACCCTTCAAGCCCCCTCGGGCAGCAAACTCCCACTCTTCCTCGGTGGGTAGTCGTTTCCCCCGCCAAGCACAGTAGGCACGAGCATCATTCCAGCTCACATGAACCACTGGGAGTTCCAGTCTCTCTCGGATGCCAGAGCCAGGACCTGCAGGCTAACAGCCAGGATGTAGTGAGACAGGCTTCTAGGATCTCATGGAAGACTGAGGAAGACTAGGCTTAGGGTTCCTAATTTCAGCTTTTACTACTAGACAGAGCAAGGAAGTTGGAAGAAATAGCCTGGTAAGTGAAGAGTGTTCAGAGTCAGAAGAGACTACATGAAACTGAAGGGCAAACAAGGGAAAAAATTAGGGGAAAGGAAACAGGACTGCTTGGCTATTTCCCTGAAATTCCCCTATCATCCTTTTAAACTCAGTGTTCCTAGATGTGCAAGGGGTATAAGGAAGCCAGACCTTGAGAATAGGAATAAGCAGGGGTAGAAATGAGGCAGAGGAATGAACCCTTACCTGCCTCCAAAATGCCTTTTCCACTGGAAGCCACCAGAGAACAGACTGCAAAAAAGAAGAAACATGACTGCAAGATGCACTGGCCCAACAAGGGCGCCTTCCTCACTGAGCTGCAGGAGGCGGGACAGAGACTTCAAACTGAGGCTCAAGTGGTCAGAGTAAAACTATGGCTGGAATCTCTGAAGAGTGACATCTCACCACCCATACTAGACATCTTGCCAAGATATTTTGCTGGTTCAAAAAGTGTTTTGAACCCTATTTTGACAAACATCGCCATCAGTCTCTCAATGCAAGAACTAGCTACAGGTTAACTTCCTAGGAGTATGTGTTCATCTGATTCTTCCAGGGTGGGCTTCTCTTGTTCCCTTCTGCCTCCAGGTCTCATGTCTACTTATCCACTGTGGCCCTGGTGACCCCATATGGCAACAGGATGCTCTGTCCAAGTCCCACTCCCATTTAAGACCAGGTTCTCTCACCTTCATTTGCTGGGTCACTTTGTTTCTTAGCTCACTGGAGACTAAGTCCTCAAACACAAAGCTCCACCCAAACATCTCAGCCTCTGTCCGGTACTTTTTCTCCCTGACAAAATCCCTGCAAAGAGATATTTCACCTGGGTTAGCTGATAAGAGTTCTATGCCCTACTACCATCTTCTCCTACTCCAGGAAACCTAATATATCATTGTCCTATAAGTCACACACCTGGGAGTTTTAACAACCACCAAGGAATTAACCTGAAAGCCTGAGGAGATTTTCTTTTAGATTAGGACATGATTCACATACAGTAAAATTTATTCTTGTTAGTGTCTAATTCTTTGAGTTTTGACAAAGTACACAGTCACTCCACAATGAAGATACAGAACGGGTCCATTAGCCACCCCAAACAATCCCAGTGCCTCTGTAGCCACCGACCTTTTTTTGGTCCCTATTGTTTTGCCTTTTCCACAGTTTCATACAAAATGAAATCATACAGTACAGGCAGTCTCCGAGTTACAAATATCAGATCACATACAACTCTCACTTACAGAGGCTATTACAGGTAAGTCTTCAAGTTACAAATATCTGACCTACATACAACTTGCACTTATGAACGGAAGCTATTACAGGCAATAGGTAAATGTAACTGTTCTGACTTACATACAAATCCAACTTAAGAATAAACCTACAAAAGCTATCCCATCATCCAGGGACTGCTTATATGTAGTCTTTGGGGTCTGACTTCTTTTACTTAGCAAAATGCTGTTGAGATTCAACCATGTTGCTGCCATCATTAGTCTCTTCCTTTTTACAGGTGAGTTGTATTTTATTGTATGGATTATGGATATGCCAGTTTTTGTTTATACACTCACTAGTTAAGGGTCAGGTGGGTTATCGCTAATTTTTGGAAATTATGAACAAAACCAGTGAGCAGATTTAAGGGTGGGGAATAAGTCTTCATCACATACCTAGTTTTGCAACAATCATGAGAGGTAGACAAAATAGGTGTCTTAGTTTTTTTTTTTTGTTTTTTTTTTGAGACAGTCTTACTATGTCACCCTTGGTAGAGTACTGTGGTGTCACAGCTCACAGCAACTTCAAACTCTTGGGCTTATGCGTAAGCTCCAATATTCTCTTGCCTCAGCCTCCCAAGTAGCTGGGACTACAGGTGCCTGCCACAATGACTGGCTATTTTGTTGTTATTGTTCTTTGGCAGGCCCGGGCCAGGTTCAAACCTGCCAGTCCCAGTGTATGTGGCTGGCACCCTAGCTGCTGAGCTACAAGCACCGAGCCAGATGTCATAGTTATTAACTTCAACAGGTGAAAGATGCTAGGTCAAATAAAAATGACATGCCAAGATTTTAGAGTGGATTTTCATACAGTTTGCAATTTTAGTAAATTTCAGCAAACTGCCAAGGTAAGATAGATTATATTGTCCAGGGGGTAACAGCACTCTGTCTGTTCCAGAGTTTTGATATGAGAATACCCATCAAATGGACTTTGGGAATCAAGGAGGTAATCAGGAGATTTTGTAACAACTCATCAACTCCATAGCATCAGTTTGACAATCTTTCACCAGAGAAACAGAGACAAATCATGGGTTCTAAGCAAAGTTTAGGAACCTGTTAGCAGTGACATTACATTGTCATCATATAATAGGTCATCATTTGAAATATAAAAAATACATATTATACATCTATCTGTTTGGTTGTTTCTAGCTGTCACAAAAGCTACAGCCTGATCAAAAGTGATTTCTCCTCCTATTTTTATAATTGTCCTGTTCAAAATACTTTTTTTTTGTTGTTGTTGGGGATTCATTGAGGGTACAATAAGCCAGGTTACACTGATTCAAAACACTTTTGTCTATGTGGCTCAAACAGCTAAGGCGCCAGCCACATACACTAGAGCTGGTGGGTTTGAATCCAGCCCAGGCTGCCAAACAACGACAGCTACAACCAAAAAGTAGCCAGGTGCTGTGGTAGGTGCCTATAGTCCCAGCTACTTGGGAGGAGGAGGCAGTAGAATTGCTTGAGCCCAGGAGTTGGAAGTTGCTGTGAGCTGTGACACCATAGAACTCTACCTAGAGCGACATAGTGAGACACTGTTTAAAAAAAAAAAAAAAAAAATTGGGCAGTGCCTGTGGTGCAGTGAATAGGGCGCTGGCCCCACATACCGAGGATTGTAGGTTCAAACCTGGCCCTGGCCAAACTGCAACAACAACAACAAAATAGTTGGGTGTTGTGGCGGGCGCCTGTAGTCCCAGCTATTTGGGAGGCTGAGGCAAGAGAATCGCCTAAGCCCAAGAGCTGAAGGTTGCTGTGAGTTGTGACACCACAGCACTCTACTGAGGGCAAGAAAGTGAGACTGTCTCTTTAAAAAAAAATCATATATAAGAAATGCACATTCAATTCCACAAAAACTGGGCGGCATCTGTGGCTCAGTGAGTAGGGCACTGACCCCATATACCGAGGATGGCGGGTTCAAACCCACACCCAGCCAAACTGCAACGAAAAAATAGCTGGGCTTTGTAGTGGGAACCTGTAGCCCCAGCTATTTGGGAGGCTGAGGTAAGAGAATCACCTAAGCCCAAGAGCTGGAGGTTGCTGTGAGCTGTGACACCACAGCACTCTACCAAGGGCAACAAAGTGAGACTCTGTCTCCAAAAAAAAAAAAAAAATCCACAAAAACTAGTAAATACAGGTAGATAAAAAGAAAAAAAGAAAATTACCCATTATCATGTTGACTAAAAGATATATTCTTCCAGATTCTCCCTCCCCACTCCTCCTCAAGACTTTTTTTTTTTTTTTTTTTTGAGGCAGAGTCTCACTGAGCTATAGGCACCGCCTATCTTTCAGATTCTTTATGCATATACATTCTATATAGTTATTTCTTTTTTTTCTTTTTTTTTTTTTTGAGACAGAGTCTAACGAGGTGGCCCTGAATAGAGTGGCATGGCGTCACTGCTCACAGCAACCTCAAACTCTGGGGCTTAAGCGATCCTCTTGTCTCAGCCTCCCAAGTAGCTGGGAATACAGGTGCTGGCCACAACACCCAGCTATTTTTTGGTTGGAGTTGTCACTGTTGTTTGGCAGGCTCAGGCTGGGTTTGAACCCGCCAGCTCTGGTGTGTGATGGCCGGCACCCTAGCTGCTGAGCTATAGGCACTGAGCCTCTCTATATATAGTTTTAAAAAGTGGGATCATATCTGTACAGGGTGGATATAAAGTTCATGTGCAATTTAAGATAGTTTAAGATAGTAAATTGCACATGAACTTTATGTCCATCCTGTATACTATTTTGCAAGTTACTTTTTTCACCTAACATTTTGTAAATCTCTTTCAACAAGATTTTGTTTTTGAGACAGAGTCACAAGCTGTCACCCTGGGTAGAGTGCGGTGGCATTACAGCTCACAGCAACCTCCAACTCCTGGGCTCAAGCGATTCTCCTGCCTCAGCCTCCCAAGTAGCTGGGACTACAGGCGCCCACCACAACGCCCGGTTATTTTTTGGTTGCAGCTGTCATTGTTGTTTGGCGGGCCTGGGCTGGATTCAAACCCACCAGCTCAGGTGTTATGTGGCTAGTGCCTTAGCCGCTTGAGCCACAGGCACCGAGCCTTTCAACAAGATTTTTAATGGCTGTTAAGTATTGTTATATTGATATAGTATGCTTAAGTAATCCTTAAATTAAGACATTTGCTTACAATGTCATCTTTGTAACTGAATGTTTTAGATAACTTTAATCCTTCCTTAAGACAAATCCCTAGAGGTGGAGTCACCAGGTCCAAGGGTCTGAGGATTATATCAACAATCATTATGCTTACTTCAGTCTGTGTGTCCTCAATTTTTTTCCTGCAACTTTTTATTTAGGTACACAAATACAATAGTTTAGTCATTTCTCACATTGGCTTTATTGTCCTCTGCCCTTCCTGTGCCTCTCCCATTTCTCTTTCTTGCTCTACATTTTTTTCTTGTACCATTTGAAGGTAAGTTACATACCTTGATCATTTTTATTTTAGTCTCCCCAAAACATATAGCCTTAGGAAAACAGAGGCAGCTCACCATGGTTTCTTAAAATGAGCTGAAACCACAATGTCTAACTGCTTAAACAATGCTATTTCCTTCAACCAATATAAATGAAATCTAAGGACTTCTCATCTAGTATGTATGACCCTTCTCCAAATCCTGCCCTCCGCCTTCCCTCTCCCTACCCCCATCCCCACTGAAGGAGAAGTTTCTGTTGAGTGTTTTATTTTGCTTATAGTTCTCAGTGCTACATCCAGTGTAATGGAAAATACACTAGGTGGGCTGGGAGAGATGGCTCATGCCTGCAATCTCTCTGGAAGGCTGAGACCTCAGGATCACTTGAGCTTAGAAGTCTGAGACCAGCCTTAGCAAGAGAGAGACTCTGTCTTTACTAAAAATAAAAATTAGTCAGGCATGGCTTGGTGCCCATAGCACAGTGGTTATGGTGCCAATCATATATACCGAGGCTGGCAGGTTCGAGCCCAGCCTGGGCCAGCTAAACAACAATGACAACTACAACAAAAAATAGCCGGGCGTGTGGTGGGCGCCTGTAGTCCCAGCTACTTGGGAGGCTCAGGCAAGAGAATCACTCAAGCACAAGAGTTTGAGGTTGCTGTGAGCTGTGATGCCATAGCACTCTACCCAGGGCAACACAGTGAAACTCTGTCTCAAAATAAATAAATAAATAAATAAATAAAATTAGCCAGGCATTGCAGCACATCCTGTAATCCCAGCTACTCAGGAGGCTGAGGCAGGAGGGTAGCCTGAACCCCCAAATTTGATGTTGCTATGAGTTGATGCCACAGCACTCTAGCCTGGGTGATCGAGTGAGACTCAGTCTCAATTTAAAAAAAGAAAAGAATGAAGAAAAGAGAAAAAAAAGAAATGCACTGGCTGGCTCGGTGCCTGTGACTCAAGCGGCTAAGGCCACACACACCTGAGCTGGCAGTTTTGAATCCGGCCTGCCAAACAACAATAACGGCTGCAACCAAAAAAAAAAAAAAAAAAATAGCCAGGCATTGTGGTGGGTGCCTGTAGTCCCAGCTACTTGGGAGGAGGAGGCAGGAGAATTGCTTGAGCCCAGGACGTTGAGGTTGCTGTGAGCGGTGATACCACACTCTACCCAAGACAACAGCTTGAGGCTCTGTCTCCAAAAAAAAAAAAAAAAAAAGAAAAAAGAAAGAAAGAAAGAAATGCACTGGCTGAAGAGTCAAGGGATTTGAGTTCCAGGCCCATTTGTCCACTAACAGAGAGTCAGTCAAACCTCTTTGGACTTTGGATTCCTCATTTGAAAAATATAGGTAACACTTGTCCCATAGTACCATTACAAAGGTAATATGTGGTAGCAAACAACCTAGTTTCCCTTTAGATTTTAGGAAAGAGTTTAGAAAAGGCTTTTAGGAAAGAGATTAGAAAAGGCTCCTTGAAGAACACTTGATATACCTGAAATCTTTGTTGGTGACAGGATATATGTCAATGGCAAAGGGTTTTACTGTCACCTCTCGGACAGGCCCTTCACCATCTCTGCCATCTAGAGAATCTGTTCCCATAAGGAATCTCCCACCTGGCAGCTGGACCATGCTAGTAGTCTGTCCATTACCTGCAGCAAAAAAGCAGAGTTATCAGTAATATACATAAAACAAGTGGTGATATTTGGATCATATGTAATACTTATAACAAAACAGAACAGGTAGGCCTAAAAATTTTGGCCTTAAATTTTTGTTCTGCTACTTAATTTGCTGTGTGACCTTTGGAAAATTACTTGAGATTCAATATCTTCTTCTATAAAATGGGGATAACGTCTCTTAGATAAGAGCTGTATGAATTAAAATAACGTGTAAAATGTTGAGCACATAGTAGGTGTTCACTCAGCTCTTTATTCTTCTAAATAACCCTTTGTCCCAGGTAGGTAAATCTAAATACTACCCTGAAATACATTTAGCATTTTCTACCCATACTTCTGCTTACATCATTTCTTTTTATTCCTCTCTGCTTAATGACCTCGTCAATTGTTAGTGATTCTCATGATTACATGATATGCTTCAGAAGGAAAGGGACATCTGTTTTGCCAGTGTATCCTTGGCACCTACTGCAAGTGCACAATGATTAAATGAGCTCTTTCAGGCTTGTTGCTTGAATTCCTCAGAAAAATCTTAGCTATAATCTCCTTATTTTATGGGAGGAAACAAGGACCTAATAAAGGAAAATCTTAAAAGGCTGGTTAGCAGGAGAGAAGACCAGAACCAGGTCTCTTTACAGTGTTGTTTTCAAGAGGCCTGGCTTCTCTAGCTGGATGTTTTCAAGAAAGGATACCTAAGCCCTGTAAATTAGTTCCTCAAAGGCAGAGTCTAGGTCTTTTGATGTTCCTCAGGATTCTATCTTTGGCCCTCTTCTCATCCTGACACATTCATACTGACTTCATCCATTTTCAGGGTTTTTTTGTTTTGTTTTGTTTTTTGAGACACAGTCTCACTATGTTGCCCTCGGTAGAGTGCCATAGCATCACAGCTCACAACAACCTCAAACTCTTGGGCTTAAGCGATTCTCTTGCCTCAGCCTCCCAAGTAGCTGGGACTCCAGGTGACAGCCACAATTCCTGGTTATTTCTTTTTTTGCAGTTGTCTTTGTTGTTTAGGTGGACCGGGACGCGTTCAAATCCGCCAGTCTTGATGTATGTGGCTGGCGCCGTAACAACAGTGGTACAGGGGCCAGCCCATTTTCAGGTTCTTCAACAAATACATTGTAAGAAAAAAATGGAATTAAGAAATAACATACAAGGCTGGGCCCGGTGGCTCACCCCTCTAATCCTAGCACTCCGGCAGGCCGAGATGGATGGATTACTTAAACTTAGGAGTTCAAAACCAGCCTGAGCAAGAGAGAGACCCCATCTCTACTAAGAACAGAAATACTAGATGGGGTTGTGGTGGGCGCCAGTAGTCCCAGCTACTCTTGAGCCCAGGTGTTTGAGGTTGTTGTGACCTAGGACACCTCCGTACTCTACCAAGGACAATAAAGTTAGGCTCTGTCTCAAAACAAAAAAAAAAAAAAAAAAAAGGGAAAGAAAGGGAAGAAACAAACATACAATTGCAATGCATGAACTTTGACTGTAATTCAACAAGTAAACTAGTTTAAAAAGATTCATGAGATAAAAGGTGAAAGTGGCTATAACATTAAGGAGTACTGTCGACTTTCTAGGTGGAAAAGGGTATAATTTTTTTTCCGCGTCTTTTTACTATTCAAGCTGAATACATATGGATAAAATTGTATAATGGTTCTCTTCAAAATGGCTCCAGAGGAGGGGGAAGTGGGATTTTTGGAGCAAGACTGGCCACAAATTGGCAGCTAAGCAAGGCGACAAGTACGTGAGCGGCTGGCTCAGCATGTTTTCTTTTATCTTTTTACGTTCGAAAGATTCCAAAGAAAGAAGACAGAAGTTTAAAAACGGTGAGGTACAACATAAGGTGTTAACCACCTCCCCAAATTGGGCGTCTCCAGACACTCCAAGCACATCCAGGAAGCGGGTAGGAGGGCCACGGTATCTTTACCAGGGCGGAGTGCCCCATCCCTTTCCCAGTGCCTTGTGGACAAGTGGCGCAAACGTGAGGCGGGCAGGCCAGCATACTGACCTAGCTGGAGCCGTCCGCCAAGCAGGAGCGACAGCAGCAGCAGCCAGAGATCCATGCTGAGCCGGACGAGCACAGGACGCACACTGCGCCGCTCTACTGCGCACGCGCCCGCACGCCCCGCGGGTAGCATCTCGCGCGTGCGCACTCCCCCGCCCAGCATCCTCGACTCCTCCCGACACAGAACGACCGTCCAGGAAAAGGAGGCTAGAGTTTGCCACACGCTTTAGTATAGAAGTCCCCTCACTACTTTTTCAACATTGGTACAAATGTTCAAAATGTGGCTGGTTGAGACTGCTTCCGTGCACCATACCATGCAAGACCACGGAGAGGTTTCAACTAAACATTTATTGCACACAGCGCTGAAGCCTTCAAAATACAAAGCTGAGTAACACTTCACCTTCAAGTACGTCAGAGATATAACACCCACTACATAACAAGCTCATGGAAACATGGAGAGAACAGTAATTTGAATTTAAAAAACGACACTAGACTTTGGATGGATGTTTCACGTAAAGTTCAGAGACTTGAGAATATGCCATCAGTCTAAAAATCTATTTGACCTAGTAGCCTGGTCCTTGTCACTATGCCTTTGGCTACCTTCTCACTCTGCCTCTGTTTTTGCAACTCTCCGGCTCTAGTTTACTCCTTTACAACTTTTCTAGGGGAACATTTCAGCAAAGCTATTTCAAAAGCGTAGTTGAGTCTATGATCCAGGAATTTTACTCATAGAAACTTATACTAAGAAAACAGGAATACTTTCAAAATCATAAATTACTTAAGTGTTATTTATATTAATAAAAATTTTGAACTTAAATGCTTAACAAGAGGGTACGGTTGGATAAATTAAAATAACATCCACATGAGAAATTATTAAACCATTAAAATTTGTTTTTCAAGGAATATTTAATGACAAGGTAGATATAACATATGCTTATCTAACGTGTAATTTTATATCACTGTAGCTAAAGCAAA
Source organism: Loris lydekkerianus (assembly GCA_963574355.1). Lineage (NCBI taxonomy): Eukaryota > Metazoa > Chordata > Mammalia > Primates > Lorisidae > Loris > Loris lydekkerianus. The sequence continues at coordinate 6,645 of CAUYPK010049605.1, read as the reverse complement.
ATTGACGTCCTGTTCGCCAGACCTGCTTTTATTTCAGTGCAATTTGAAAAATACTGTGTAATTTTGGGACATCAGAATTTGAATAGGTGCCAGTTTTCTCTCCTTTTTTTCATATGGTAAAAGAAAATTCCTTTGAAAACCACTTGAAGCTTGGATAAAAATTCCACAGCTATCTTCCTCAGGATCACTTTGTAGAGTCTTCAAGATTCAGGTACAAAGGAAGCTTCAATTCAGCCTTTCAGAGAAGACATTCCAGCTCGCATGATCTCATCAACCAAGAGAATGTTGCTGGCAATCACAGTGCTGAAAGGGGGGGATAAATCAGATGGCTTAGATGATATGAACCCTAATTCAACTTCCTATTCCCAAATAAGCTGCACACATTATACTGAATTAAATTTCCTCTTTCCCCTCTACACAGAGGGCTAGTTTATTTTCTATACTTTTAGTTGATTATGTTATTTCTTTGGGGCAAGCAGTGGGGAAGAAAGCAGCAACTAAAACAGAACACCCCTACCAAACAGTATGAAGATTCTCTAAAGGGTAATTCTGATTTCCCCAAACTTACCAGGAGTGAAGGAGCTGTTTCTTTACACAATAGTTGTCCCATACGCCTACTTCTGCTGCTACCATTGGCTCACCTAAAATCACATATAGTAGGTCATAAGATCAGAAGTATTTTGTGCTGCTTTGCTTATATGAATATACTCATTTCCTCCAGTATTAACTATAAGACTTCAAAGCTTCTCTATCAGTATGATTTTCCCAAACCACAATGATGCCTACCCACAATCTTTCTGAGGAGTGGCTGACCTCTACTTATGAGACTTGATGGGTGTTCTCTTTGGTTAACAAATATTTGATCTCGCTCTGATCTTCTGGACACATTCCTGTTTATCCATACTAAAGTACAGCATGTGAACTATAATCTGGCCATTTATCATTTCCCTCATTCCAGAAACTTTTCTATTAATGTTGACAGCAAATGGACTTACACATGGTGCATGGGTGTATCTTCTATCTGTCTCCTACTTTGCACTCGTATAATCTGTGGTGTTACTGGGACCCAAGACCAGGCCTGTAACCATTTCGTTTGATTTCTAGGTTCACTTTTCAGGCATTTTGTTATCTTTAGCTTTTGTTCACCCTTGAGTATGTGTATAATCATTGAGTATATAAACTGAATAACATAACCACAATTCAGCAACATTTTTTTTTTTTTGAGACAAGAGTCTCACTTTGTAGCTCTCAGTAGAGTGCTCTGGCATCACAACTCACAGCAACCTCAAACTCTTGGGCTCAAGAGATCACCTTGCCTCAGCCTCCTAAGTAGCTGGGACTATAGGCACCCACCACAATGCCCGGCTATTTTTAGAGATGACGTCTTACTCTTGCTCAGGCAATCCACCTGCCTTGGCCTCCCAGAGTGCTAGGATTACAGGTGTGAGCCACTGTGCCTGGCTCAGCCACATAAAAGGAGTCTGTCCTCTTTGAAATGACTTATGTCTACTCTATTCCCTCAATTACTATATCTAGTCATTCCATTTTTATATCATATTCCAATTTAGAACCCAGAGTTCCCTGATAGTACTGGTGTCAAAATGTAAAGCAACAGAAGATTTTTTTCTCCCATTTTCATCTTTCCTGGTTCTATACACATATATTATCTACAAGTTTTACCCCTACACATGGTCCCTCTTTCTTACCTGTATTCAAGTCCACACCCACAAGTTGACCCGATTCTGAATGCTCAGCCTGAATTTTAACTAATGTTTCCTGAAGGTCAAAACCAGAGTTCTGAGCAAGAACCTAAAGTAAACAAATTTAATTCTTGAAAATATAAGAATTAAGAATTGACAGCCTACAAAAACTAATCAACAGTATTTCCAATTAATTAAAGAAAAAAAAACCTTCCTTAAGAATGATTTACCTATGTTCCCATGACAGAACAACTATACATATTACTGATCAACTCACTAATCTACCCCAAGCCCAATAATATGCTGGTCATAAATTATATCCCCAAACGAGTAGACAACAGAAAACAATTTGATATTCATCAGTTTAATTAAAACAAAAAGCTTGTACCCAACTATGATAATCCCTATACTGCATATCTTCTTAAAATAGAATTATGTCTTGCCATCTGAAACTTTAGATATTCAAAGCCTCTCAGAGGAATCATATACATTTAGATGTTGATGAATACCTGTTCAGGAGTCAGGAAGAAAACTGATCAAATGCGCTTATCCATAACCCATATTATGAAAAAATCTACACTACCAAAAAGACTTCATCGGTTGAATCATTTTGATGTAGTTCAGAAACTGACTTGTTAAAAAGTATTCACACCTTTGGAATAATGAGCAATGCATCAGCAAATGCCTGAACTCCAAGTTGGGCCCGGCCCTTTACACTGGGCTTGTATTTCATCAGGGCTTCTGCCATTGCCACTTCTACTGCACCAGCACCCGGAACCACACAGCCTGTTGGATGAGGGGGAAAAAAAGAAATGCCAAGCTACTCCCCAAAACAAACAAACCCCTCAAACCCATGAAAAACACTCCCAAACCTATTATAAGAGGAAGAAAAACCCCTGCACATATGAAAGCCATTAATTTTTACAAATTCACTATGACAATAGCAATCTAAATATTGCCACATGTAAATTTGAAAGCCACAATATAAACTACATATCAAACAGCAGATGGATCAGCTACAATGGTGTATTTTTGTTACCCTCAGTAGAGTGCCATAGCATCACGGTTCACAGCAACCTCAAACTCTTGGGCTCAAGTGATTCTCTTGCCTCAGCCTCCTAAGTAGCTAAGACTACAGGCACCCGCCACAATGTTCCACTGTTTTTAGAGACAGGGTCTTGCTCTACCTCAATCTGGTCTTGAACTCCTGAGATCAAGCAATTCTCCCACCTTGGCCTCCAAGAGTGCTAAGATTATAGTCATGAGCCACCAGGCTCAGCCCCCAGCTACAATGGTTTAAACAGCACTTGGCAGCTCTTTCAAGCCATTAGTATTATACTAGTTCACATACTTGTGTTCACCTTTAACAATGATATGCTATGAAATAACTTAGCATATCATCAGTCATTTAAAAGGGAAGACTGCTTTTGCATGGTGTCTGGCTGTGTAAACTACTGATAAAAGAACACAGTATTCAGCCATGCCTTTCAGACCAGGAAAAGAATACAGTTTAAATACAGTGAGGATCTTACCATCATCAATAGCATTTTTGACAGCCCTCAAGCCATCTCTTATTGCATCTTTGATTTGAGTGAGTGTGTGCTTATTTGGTCCTTTGACCAGTAATGTGACAGAGCGAGGATTGTTACATTTCTCAATAAAGGTGAACTTCTCTTCTCCCTACATATAGAAGACAGATTACATTCAAAAACAAGATATGGCTGTACTAAGAGTGAACAGAGGGGAAGGGCTCAGAGAGAGTAACTATCATAATAGAGAACATCAACTACATTAAAGCAATTCTTCTAGAAAAGCCATAAGGAAGTGTGATTTTCCCTCATCAATGGCTTATCATTACTACACATAAACTATCAAAATGCATATAAACAAAGAAAAATCTGATCTTCAATTTCCATTAATTTTTATTTTTTTGAGACAGTCTCACTATGTCACCCTGGGTAGAGTGCTGTGGCATCACAGCTCACAGCAACCTCAAACTCTTGGGTTCAAGTGATTCTCTTGCCTCAGCCTCCCAAGTAGCTGAGACGACAGGTGCCCAGCTATTTTTTTGGTTGTAGTTGTCGTGTGGAGAGCCGGGGCTGGATTTGAACCCTCCAGCTCTGGTGTATGTGGCTGGCGCTCTAGCTGCTTGAGCTACAAAAGAGACAGTCTCATTTTTATCATCCTTGGTAGAGTACCATGGCATCACAGCTCACAGCAACCTCCAACTCCTGAGTAGCTAGGACTACTGGTGCCTGCCACAACTCCCAGCTATTTTTTTTTGTTGCAGTTTGGCCAGGGCTAGGTTCAAACCTGCCACCCTCGGTATATGGAGTCGGCGCTCTACCCACTGAGCCCCATCAATTTTTCTACTGAAGAATTCATAGAAGTACTATTACCTTCAGGAAGAAAATACTTACCAATGTATACTCATAAACAAGTCCCGCATGTCCCAAACAGTCAGGATTTAGGTCATCCAAAGAATTTAGAGCTACCCCACCACAAGCAAGAGTCAGCCTGAAATATTAAAGAGTTTTAAGGGAGATGTATAAGCAACATTACAAGTTACACACAAACAGAAGACTTACACACAAACAGAAGACTGAAATTTTGGGGAAGAATTTTTCAGAACTATTACTAAATCATATTCTAAAATATACTTTATCCTAAGCCTTTTCCTCACCATCAATCAGCTGAGAACTGATCTTTCCTCCTAACCATTTAAACTGCTTTCCCCAAGAGAGCAAACACTACTTTGATATGAAATGTAAAAGTGGACAAGAGTTGTTTTTTTTTTTTTTTGAGACAGTTGCCCTCGGTAGAGTGCTGTGACATCGGTAGAGTGCCGTGACATTGTAGCTCACAGCAACCTTCAACTCCTGGGCTCAGGCGATTCTCTTGCCTCAGCCTGAGTAGCTGGGACTACAGGCACCTGCCACAACTCCCAGCTATTTTTTTTGTTGCAGTTTGGCCGGGGCCAGGTTTGAACCTACCACCCTTGGTATATGGGGCCAGCGCCCTATTCACTGAGCCACAGGCGCCGCCCAACAAGACCTCTTTACTGGGTGAGCTCTCTGGTAGAAACTATTTTTCTGAAACTTTTTGAAACTGTCTCTTGGCAAAGAAAACTATGCACGGTATGTATCATGGTTTAAAAATAAAACAAGTATACCAATGTTCAAAGCAGCATTATTCACAAAAGCCAAAAGTTGGAAACAACCCAAATGTTCACCAACAGATGAAAAGATAAACCAAATGTAGTACACACATACAAACAATCGAGTAGCATTCAACCTTAAAAAGGAATGAAATCCTGTGGCTCAGACAGGAGGATCATTTGGGGTCAGGAGTTTGAGACCAGCCTCAGCAAGACCTGGTCTCTAATAAAAATAGAAAAATTAGCCAGTTGTTGTGGTGAGTGCCTCTAGTCTCAGCTACTCAGAAGCCTGAGGGTAGTAGAATCACTTGAGCCCAGGAATTTGAGGTTGCTGTGAGTTAGGCTAATGCCATGACACTCTAGCCTGGGCAACAGAGTGAGACTCTGAAAGGAAGGAGGGGAAGAAATTCTGATACATTATATGAACTTGAAAACATTACGCTAAGTAAAATCAGCCAGACACAAAAGGACAGATATATAATTTCAGTATATGAAGTACCAAATTTAAACTTTGGGGGCACAGGGAGGGAGAAATTGTTTATAATGGCTAGAGTTTCAGTCTGAACTAATGAAATTCTGGAGGTGGATAGTGGTGACAGCTGCACAATAACATGAATGAAGTTAATGCCAACAAACTGTACACTTAAAAAGAAATAAAAGTAAAATAAGTAGAGAAAAAAGGAATAACCCAAATTCACTTGCAAAATAAGTAAAATTCACATTACTCAGATGATCTGCTACCCGTACCTCTCCATATTTCTCCTTTTAGCCCTGCGCAGAGCTACTATGCCTTCTTTTGCAAGAGCATCTAAGGAAAAGGGGTCAATTCCCTAAAACAAAATGAAACAATTAGTTTCAGCACTTTCATCTTAAAAATAAAGATAATAAAGATTAATGTATAAATGAAAATGTCATTCTCACCTTTTGATTAATAACAACAAATCCTTTATCTGAATCACCACAGACCTTCTTTTTCAGTTCTATTATTTTTTTAACTCTATCTTCAATGAATTTTCTTTCTGCTTTTACTAGCTTCTCTCTCTCTTCTGCACTCTTGTAAAAAAAGCCAGAATTCACTTCTCTATTTAAAGAAAAAAAAGTTACAAAAAGTGGGAAAATGTTTATTTTTAAGACAGTAGGCTCTGAAACTGCATTAGTTTTAAGATTTAACAAATAATTCACTGAGCTTGAATCCTGCCTCTTATACAATTTCAGAGTCTGTTTCCTGTAATTCTCCCAAACTAAATTGAGGCACTGAGTTACAAAAAGTGGCTTCCCCACGATACCAAGCTCCTCCATTCCTCTATTCCACTGTTAAAGGGGCTATAAACTCACGTTTTTTCATATTCTAATGACACGTTGCACGTGAGGATGTATGCATCTTCTACTCTTTTCTTCATATCAGGATGCCGGGCTCCATGGTCCAAAACAAGCCCTCTGATTAAGCTGTAAAACATGTAAAAAACATACACTGTTCCTGATTTCCAAATGGGGGTGTAATGTATAAAGAATTAATACTGAACTTAGATTGTATTGATAATTTTCACCCAACCACTTTTATCTGTTAAATTTTTGAACAGGACAAGCCATTAAAATAAAAGTTAACCTTCCCTTACACAAAAAAGTCTGAGAGGGTGGTGCCTGTGGCTCAAAGGAGTAGGGCACCAGCCCCATATGCCAGAGGTGGTGGGTTCAAACCCAGCCCTGGCCAAAAACTGCCCCCCCCCCAAAAAACACAAAAAGAAAAAACACCAGTCGGGGCGGGGGGGGCCTGGGGGGGGGCAGCGG